>JABSTQ010010977.1:0-225221 GCA_013358835.2 Ixodes persulcatus | reverse complement strand
CGCCGATATTTTTGCATAAATATGGGCTAGGGGACAGGCACCACCTTCTTCTGGGAGCGCCCCAAGTGAGAAACCTAGTCAGAACCATGTGAACGCTAGCCACCAAATATCATACCGAAGAAGAAGAAGTTACCCCTGGGAACTCAATAGTATAATTCATGAGGGTAGATGAAAAAGAAGAATTCCAGTAAGAGTATAATTCATGAGGGTAGATCACTCTCCCCTCGCCATTGCTGGGTACTAACGGTTATTTCTACTTACCGGTTCCCTCGAGCTACTACTTTGCGGCGTGAAACTAACACGGTGAACCGAACGCTCGTGGCACATAAAATACTGGTATGGTCGCGAACGACATTATGGGCAAGCTAGAACGTACAGTCCTCGGATATTACTACTAGGCGAGATCGTCACACGTTGACGCCATCAAGCGGCAACGCTCGCAACTACGGTACCCTTGGCAGTGCAGGAACTATTGACGTCACCGGCGCGATACGCATTGCGCTTCTCGCTGGCCGACTTTCAAGCGAAAGGAAGAGAGCTCGCGCTCACGTCATTTCGTTTCCGTACCCCTTTAACTTGTAACCGACTATAGCGCAGGTATCCTCGCTTATGCGACAGAGGCAATTACATTTATCGAGGTGCGCGTGGCACGGGAGAAGATAAATAACCCTCGAGTTGTTGCTCCTGGGCAACGCTTTGCACCTAAAGATCAAGGTGGCCTTTGTTCATTCTTTTACGGCGAAGCTGTTTATGGCTAGGGTACCGTGATTTTTTTGTGTGCGGCAACAGAAATGACGTCACGACTTCGTGTCACGGGACGTCAATGTCCCCGCTAAATTTAGCGGGGAAATTGATGTCACGTGACCTCAACACCAATGTAGTTGCCCCGCTAAATTTAGCGGAGAAATTGTTCTGCTAAAGCTTGCGGGGAAATTTTCCCGCTAAATGGAGCGGGGAAATTTTCCCGCTAAATGGAGCGGGGAAATTGACATCACGTGACCTCAATAAAAATTCAGTTCCCCGCTAAATTTAGCGGGGAAATTTTACCGCTGAATTTGGCGGGGAAGTTTTACCGCTAAATATAGCGGGAAAATTCACGTCACGCGACCTCAACATCAATTCAGATTCCCCGCTAAATTTAGTGGGGACAATGACGCCACGACTTCGTGTCACATCACCCATGAACAAATTCAGCGGGAAGAGAAGAGGAGGAAGGAAGGAGGAGAGAGAAGCACACCTTCCTCCCTTTGTCGCCATTCTAAGCGCTTGCGTGCCTAGTTTCCTTTTCTTCCGCCACTGAGTGGCAGTCCCGTCATGCGTGTCTGGTTTCCTCCGGCTCCTCGGGGCGGCGGTCCTCGACATGTGTGTGCGTACTCTTCGTCACTATGACCACCGATTAAGGCAATAAATGTGTTCGCACCTTTGTTCAAAATTCTGTGTCACGCTTGTGTCGTGTGCTAAACAGCTTCCCTGGTCATCCTCTTTCACAGGGTGGAATGGCTCACCATTTTTTTAAAACCGGAACTCCTCTGGGATGTCAAACACTGGAGCACCACCTGGTGGCATTTGCCATGAAAAAGGGCCTACTCGCGACTCCAGTCACCTATAGGGGACGCTTCTATCGGGCAAATATGGCGGTCTAATACAGATCGTACCGTGCCATGTGCCGGCTCTACGCAAAACGGTGGGGCATCAGCAAGCAAGTAGTGGACTGAAAATTGGTTCCCCCGCTTTTTATCTTCCACGTTTCGATTCTGCGGCGATGTGTTGGCGTAGCGAACTTCCAGAGGCTTGAATTCGTTTTTTGAGGAAGCGATGAAAGGACTGCCTACTGCCCTTCCAGGGTGCTGATGAAGGTTGATAAACGCAGAATGTCTGGTTCGCACGGTTGCGTGGGTTGCGCGTATGAGCAACCTGGGAACAAGCTGATAGTACAATTACAACCGAGTCATCGGAACAACTGTTCTATCGTGTAAACCACCGACAACATGTAATCACTGAAGCCACAAGAGACGAGAAGAAATCGCAAAAGGACATGTTCCGGCCAGTTCAGCTGTTTTTTTTTCCGCTAGGTGCCGTTCATTTTGCTGGAGTCGCGAATAGCAGCGGGAAATCGTTGCAGGTGATAACACAGTTTCGCTGTCAAACCACCTTCACAGCGTGTATTGGAGCCCCAACTTTTTTTTTTTTTTTAATGCAGGCTCCTATGGCAGTTTCCCAAGTGAGTGTTCTAGTAATGTCGAGTTTAGCCTTACAGTTTAGGTTGACCTGCACCGAGATTAACGCCGCAATGAATCGATGAAAGATGACAGTCAGTCATTCAAATGCTATCTTGGCTATACTATACTCTGTTTCATACTTAGCGTGCAACGCTGTCAAAGCTACTGGCGCGAGCGCGTGGCTTCATCTATGGTTTTGTTTGCGCAAGAACGCGTGCAAATGGTCAACGAGATCAAGCCCCACGCTCGCGCCAGTAGCTTTGACAGCATTGCACGCTAAGTATGAAACAGAGTATAGGTTGCCTTCATGTGCGCTTTGCTTGGGGTGATGACATCTGGCCATTTTGTAACGCCTATTTTTATTTTTTTGTTCTGAAGCGCGTGAAAGAGCGTGACCCTTCACGCGCTCGTGGCGCTTACTGTGTTACGGCGACATTTTGTTTCCTGCGATTTCTTTGTATTTTCCCTGTGAGCGCGTGCTGTCGGCATCGGGTACTACAAACGATGGCATCACCCTAAACAGAAGGACATTGAGGCACTTTATACCCGTTTTCACCTTAAGAACCGCAGTAAAAAAAGTCCGGCTCCTCGCGGAGCATCACTGATTTCCTCTTTTATGTAGAGAATTAAGATTTATGTAGGTGAATTGTAGATTAGATATATGTTATCTTATTAAGACGTACAGGTTCCAAACGCCAAAAGCATCGCTTTTTTTCCGTCAACCAAATTTCGTAAGAACTATTTCGCGCCTGAACAATGCGCAAAACTTGCTTTTTTCTTGAGGTGAAAATGGGTATAGACGCTTTACAGCAGCTGTGCATGGGCGCCGCCATAACTGACCTTCAGTTTTTGTTCCCTCTTATTCCGTTCGCTTGACTTGATCATTTCCACAGCAGGACAGGTTATTGCCATTTTAAGTGTTACTGTGTCCTTCCCCCCAGCATAGGCCGTTGTGGAGACTCGTCAACGCCCGCTTCAGTGGCTCGGCATCTCGGTAAGACAAGAGAAGGGCGGCTATGGCGGCTCAATCTGGCGCGTGTGTAAAGCGTCTATAGGTTATACTTGGGGACAACTTTTCTTGGCAATGAAGCCAAAGCTATGCGTATCCGTGCGCTCGCTCACATTAGATCACAACTGTGCTCGCGCGGTCTTCACTTCTTCTGAAATACCAGAAAAACTTAACCCAGTATAGCAGAGAAGGATAGAGCCTACTTCAGTTTCTGCATGTAGCTGTACGATACAACACGATAATCATGATCTAATAAAACAGTGTCGGGGCATCCTCGCAGGCCTTCGTGTGAAGAAGCGGAACGACAAGCTTGGATCTGCTTCATTTTTAACATGTCTTGTGATAATAGATCAAAACATCCAATTGGCATAAATATTGATAATTAACGTAACATTGTTTCGTAATATGTCTTTATCAGAAAGGAAACATATTGCCGATAAATTTATGTCTTTATTTTAACTGTTTAATGTCTAATAGTATTTTACCCATCACTATTGCCATCATTTCCGAGTGGCTATTTTTTTCTTCCCGTGTGGGACCGAGACACTTGAAGTGACATTCGGTGTGCTGAAGTGCACTCGGTTGAAGTGCTCTATACTCGGCGTCAAGTACTTTCTGCTACTTCAAGGCTAGCGTAACTTCCGCAGTGCTTCAATTCTGTCAAGGCTATGTAGAACAAGCGTGTGCAAATGAGGCGCAAGACGAAACCACGTGCTCTTCCAGCAATGTGTGGTGATGCAGTACTGTGAAAGCTACGCTAGCCTCGACAATCCAGCACATAATACTTGACGCCAAGTAGAATTGACCTTTCCGGAAATATGTCGTACCCCCAGCGACTGCTTTACGCATTGTAACGTTTAGATGTAAGGCACGTAAAATTATCCAAGAAACGAACTTGACGTTGGTTAAGCAGTTCGTGATTTCAGAACGCGAAGAGGGCAGAAGGAAAGCAAAACAGAGTATATTTCAACCTTCTTTTTCATTTGCTTTATTTTGTTTTTATGCGTTTTGAGCTCCTAATGATAAGAAAGAGCCAACCGTGCCGCCACCAGGATATTCGCAGCGAGAAGTTCGGGTATCGCCGCCTGATGGAATGTTTTGACAACCCAGAGTGGGGATACTTCAACTACTTCTGTTGGTGTAAGCACGTGCAATGACAAGCCTCTATGCACTATGAAAATTAAAACATAACAGCGTGAGAAGCACGCGCAATACTGAGGAAAACAAAAGCGCCCCCAGAGCGCTTCCCACCGCCAATAGGTAGCGTTCTAGCCGGCACGATCGTACGTCCGAACAGCCCCACAATCCCCCTGGTTGCAAGGTCTCCTGGGATTTTCCCGAATGGCCCGTCTGACAAGAAAGCACGCACGTTGCTTTCTGTCTCGCTGAGCATGACGGCACGCGCACAGCGGGAATAATCCGCCATGTTTATTGTTTACATCATTTTGTGCGTTGAGGCATCACTTCTGCTAAAGGCTCGTTTACACAGACCCGTTTTCATACGTTACGTTACGAGAAGTCACTGGGAAATCTGTGCTTCGTATTAAGAGTGACTACCAATTCAAGGAGATAGCCTGGCACGCGACGTTCGAGACACGAGTGCACGTGTTTCGGTGACTTAAAGGGACCATGAAGGCAATTTAAATTTTTTTTTAAAAGAAGGTGTTTTCGGAAGCATTGGGGTCCTGGCATGCCACACAATTTTTTCTAGAACTTTGTGACTCTTATTTCTGTACCTGCAAATAAATCTGCGAAACCGAAACAAACATTCAGATTTCTTCCCTTTTTCGCCTCTGGAAAGAGAAGTGACGTCAAGGAGCACTGTCGGCATCGGTAGGATTTAGTGCACACTCAGTGTGGTTCCCGTGGTTCGCTATAGTGCACGGCGGTCTGTGAAGAAAACCTGGAAGAAATGGGCGGCAACGCCGCGCTCGCAAACGAGTTTGAGCTCCCGTTCAGCGACCTCACGCCGACTGAACGGGAGATGGTGGTAAGGACGCAGAACTCTGGATTGGCGCTTTACGAAGGCGCCATAGACCTACCACCAGCTCCTCGGTCGCCGCCTCAGAGCGACTCCGGCTGACGTGAAGGTGCTGCTCAAAGTCTTCTGGTCGGAAATGCAACAAACAAATCATGACACCGCTGTCCACAGCTCTACGCAAGACGACGGCGCGCAACCAAATGCTGCGCATTGCTGCATCGGTCGGCAGTTTATGCAAACTAACGTCGCCCGATCGACCACACGTCTTTAGCCGACCTTTCGCGCAACCTACTACTGCACATAAACGCGGCATGATTGGTGAGACACCAGTTCGCAAAGCAAACACGAGACGACGCACGAAACCAGAACCAAAAGTCCGCCGCCCCCGGCGCTCGTACCTTTTTCTTTTTTTTCCACGGTTGCTCGATGCTTGTTACGCGCCCGAGGTAGCAGTGCGGGATGCGTTCAACCAGTGACAAACGGAGGGATCGCTTCAGATTATGCTTTTATACACGGTATGAAACCTATTAATTCCCAACTACAACTTTAAAAGATTATCCAACGTTCAAATGAACTTTTTTCATCACATCTCACCACCGAAATCGAAACCAAGAGCGCGTCTATCGTTTGAACCAATCGCCAGACGAGGAGCCCGTTGTCGTCACGCTTCAACGGCGCACTTTAGTTCACCTTTCTGCCGCCTCCTCGGTGGGGTCTCAGGCATCGTTCCCGGCGCTATTATTACCGCGCCTGTTTGCTCGATTGGTGCGGCACCCAAACTTCTGTTCGGGCTAGAACTTGGTCAACAGTATCTGAGACGTGCCTGGCATCCATTTCAATCGTCGAATAAAACTTCGAAACTGCCTTCATGGTCCCTTTAAGGCTGGTTCACACAGACCCGGTTTCTTACGTTACGTTACGAAAAGTCACCGGGAAATCTGTGCTTCGTATTAAGAGTGACTACCAATTCAAGGGGTAGCCTTTCCGGGATGAGTGCGAGGGGTGCTATGTTGCGCTTTTTGGACTCCCAGGAGACTTGGAAGAAGGAAGTGACGTCAACAACTAGAGCAAACGCAGATTGGATGTTGACAGAAGAAAACAAAATCTACATCCAATCTGCATTTGCTGCGTTGTTGACGTCGCTTCCTTCTCCCTAGTCTCCTGGGCGTCCAAAAAGCGCAACATAGCCCCCCTGGGGTGCTATGTTGCGCTTTTTGGACTCCCAGGAGACTTGGAAGAGGGAAGTGACGTCAACGACTAGAGAAACGCAGATTGGATGTTGACAGAAGAAAACAAAATCAACATCCAATCTGCATTTGCTGCGTTGTTGACGTCACTTCCCTCTTCCAAGTCTCCTGGGAGTCCAAAAAGCGCAACATAGCACTAGGAACGGCCTTTTATCGTTTATCGGCTCCGGCCAACTGCAGTTTATTTGTTACGAAAGTGTGCGGTACGGTACGAGGAACCAGCCGATACCAACATCGCGCAAGTGGTATGTGAATTTTCGCCTCTTTTGGGACTTCGAAAATTCGAGGCGAGCAAGCGTTGCTAGGCCTTAGGCTTAGCGCACGAGTACGGCCACCGGGGCGATCGCCCCCGGCGTTAGGCCTACCCGACGAGTACGAACAAGATGGCGTCGCCACCGACGATGGAGGTGTGCGAGAGCCCGGCAACCAAAGGCCTGCAGGCAACGATAGTCGGCAACGATGAAGGGAAGATGTGCGTTCAAGTAGGAGGCCGCGACGCGACACCCGGCGAGTCGAGCGGATGGACCACGACGAGTAGAAGAATGCGCAAGGCCAAGGAGCTGCAAGGTGAGAGACCATCTTTCACCGCGGAACGGCAGTCGAGACCCAAGGAGAGAGTTAACTTTGTCAAGCGAGTTACCGAGAATATCAAGAAAGCAGCCCGTATGCCGGCGGCTATCCCCAGAGACGACCATAAGATCGTGATTAGGCCCAGGGGCGGCCTGAACGTAGCTCGAATCGAGACGCCGGTCGCCACGGACGCCATTATGGCGGCCGCGGGGACGGCGAAAGAATACCAGGGCGAAGACATGGTGTGCATCAATGCGGCGCAGAACATCTTAGTCGTGAGCACGCCGAGCGAGCAGAGAGCCGAAATTTACACTAAGATCAGGACCGTCGAATTCGGCAACATGGAATTTGAGGTTTCCGCCTACCGAACCGCGCCCGAAGGGACGGCGAAGGGAATCATCAGAGGTATCGCAATTGACGAATCGCCCGAAGACATAAATGAGGCGGTCGTGACAAAGTATAACCCAACGGCGCTAGAGGCGCACAGGATTGGAAATTCTACAGCGGTCATCGTCCTCTTTGAAGGACAGAGAGTGCCCCGGTACGTAAAATACCGAGCGGCACTGCTCAAGTGCGGGCTTTACAGGAAACATCATGAAGTGTGTAGATGTTGCGGAAAAGTCGGACACCGCATCGACGTATGTCCAACCCCGGAGACCAGAGTATGCTTCGCGTGCGGGGAGGCCAACCCCGACGCGGACCACGAGAAGGCATGCAAGCCAAGTTGCAAGCTATGTGGAGGAGCGCATCCGACGGCAGATAGAATTTGCAAGAACAAGTTCAAGGTCCCCTTCGTCGTCACGAAAAGACAATGGGAGCGCCGAGAGGAACGCGAACAGCAACAGCTCCAGAAGACAAGACCACCAATGACGTCATCGGACTTTCCACAGCTGCCGAGCAGGGAGAAAAGCGAGCGCAGCGAAAGCCAACGGCGCACCGACAGCCGCGAAAGACACAAGAGCCAGCAAAAACACCTGCCGCTGTCGCAGCAGGAAGACGGGAAGCTTAAGTGGTTGGCTGCAGTTAAGGGAAGCAAGTCGGAAGAAACGCCCCGCAGCAAGCAGCAGCCACCATGCCAACACCATAACACCGGAGAACCGCCCGTGACAAGGCGAGAAATATACGACATGATCAACGAAAACAACGAAAGGCTACTACAGAAGATGGAAGAGAAGATGGACGCAAGGATCGACAAACTACTAGAAGCAATAAGGGCGAGTCAAGCGCCACTGTCACTGCCGACCCCGCAACAGGAGCAAGAGGTGGAGCAGATACCCCGCCCATCCTCGAAGAAGAAAACCCCAGCAAAGCCACCCAAGAGGAAGGAGGAACCAGCCATCGCCGAAGATGAGGCTACCAAAAGCAGCATCGAAAGCGACGAGGAACAGCCAAAGGAGCCCAGCAACAAAAAGAGGATTATCGAGAATACCAAAGAGAGAAAGCTCATGGCCAGGCTCGACCGCATGGACAAAGAGCGGGAACAAATTGCACATTCGATGAAGGAAAAATTCAACAAGGTAGAGATGACGCTGGGAGAAATACAAAGCGGAATGCTACAACTACAAACGCAGATGCAAACGTTCCTGCAGAGTATGGAAGCCAAGATGCAGACATTCGTGCAGAACGCCCAAACCCAGATCACCACCCAAATACAGCAATTATAAACCCAACAGTGAAATCGAACGCCAAGCCAGACAAAAGAGCAGTAACAGACCAGCAGCCGGTCAGGGACCTCCTGATTTGGCAGTGGAATTGTAACGGCTATCACAATAAGAGGGCAACGCTAACACGGCACCTACAGGGAATGGAAAGGAAACCGGACGTCATTATGATTCAGGAAACACTATGCACTGACACACCCCAACTTCAAGGATACAGAGCACACGCCAAGGCGGCCAAGCCCCTAAACAAAAAAAAAGAAAAAGTTTGGAATACGCAAACCAACAGGCGGGCTGTGCACATTCGTCCGCAAGGGCATCGTATTCCTCGAGCACGAGCTGACCACCGGCGGCTGGACCGACAGCAGCGCGGTGGAGGTGATCGTTGGGAAGAAGAAGAGGAAAACAAGCGTGCTCGCGGTCAACGTGTACAGCAGCCCCAGACATAGAAAGCAAAAGTTCCGCACGCTCATGCAAAGGGCACTGCGTGCGACGAAGAAAGGCACGATCGTAATAGGGGGTGACTTTAACGCACCACACTACGACTGGGGATACGATAAGACAACCGAAAAGGGGAGAGACCTATTGCAAGACGCCACGGACGCGGGGCTAACGCTAATCACGAACCCGGAGACTCCCACAAGAACGGGCACTTCGGTCGCCAGGGACACCACCCCGGACCTGACGTTCGTCAAAATATATGGGAACGACACCGCAACGTGGAAAAACACCAAACACGACTTCGGCAGCGACCACATGGTCATAGAGATCCGGGTCCCGCTGGGGAACGGTGCAAGCCAAGAGAAACGAACACACAGATACACGAACTGGGAGGAGTTTCGGCGTCAGCTCCCAAGCCAGCATGGTAACATTGAAGATATAGAAGCGTGGTCGAAGGCGATAGTAGAAACGACCGAGGAGGTGACGACAGAGATAGAAACGGACGACGACATCCACGAAATGGACAGCAGATTGGCCCACCTCATCGAGGCGAAGACTGCCCTCAAGAGAAGGTGGAACCAACAACGAACAAACAGAAGGCTCCGCAAAAAGATCTCGGAAATCAACAGGGAAATAGAGAAACACAGCAAGGAGCTCGGCCGGCAGCAGTGGGAGCAAACGTGCAGAGAGGCGGACGGCCAACTCCATCTGGGCAAGACGTGGCGACTGCTCCGGCACCTCCTCGACGACACCCAGACCAAGGGAGAACAACAGTACAAGCTCAGCAGAATTATACACAAGGCGGTAGCGGAGCACGGGGAAGCGGAGATGAAGAGGAGACTCGACGCCAAATACCTCCCGGTTTCCCCAAAGGAAAAGCACCCAGAATACCAGGGGGCAGAGAACATCGAGGTTGACCGAGACATCGAGGAATGGGAGGTCCGAAACGCGATGCAAGACCTGAACAGGCGTTCGGCGTCGGGCCCGGACCGCGTCAGCAACAAAGCGCTCAGAAACTTGAACGACGCGGCGGTGACGGCACTGACGGCGTACTTCAATAAATGCTGGAGGGCCGGCAAGCTACCACGCCAGTGGAAGGAAGCCAAAACCATCCTCATTCCGAAACCAGGCAAGCCGCCCGACATCAAGAATCTACGCCCAATATCCTTAACATCGTGCGTGGGCAAACTGCTAGAGCACATCTTAATGACCAGATGGCAACAGTACCTCGAAGAGGCAGAGCTCTACCCGGATTCTCTCGTCGGCTTTCGAAGCAAGCTTGGAACGCAAGACGCCATGCTCCAACTCAAGAAGGAGATAGTAGACTACGAAACTCACACCAGCGACAACAGGGCAATACTGGGCCTGGACCTGCAGAGCGCCTTCGACAAAGTCCGGCACTCTGCGATCCTCGCCCAAGTGTCGCACCTGAACATGGGACAGAGATCTTACAATTACATTCGGGATTTCCTGACCGACCGCACGACTCACATCTGCGCCGGGGATCTCCAACTACCAGAGAAAACGCTCGGCAGCGAGGGGACACCACAAGGCGCGGTAATCTCTCCGCTGCTCTTCAACTTGGTCATGATCGAAGTCGCCAACCGGCTGCGGAGCGTCGATGGGGTACGCCACACGGTTTATGCCGACGATGTGACGCTGTGGGTCACCGGCGGCAGCGACGGCCACATAGAGAATACACTACAAGAAGCAGTAAAAACGATAGAGGACCAACTGAAGGGATCGGGGCTGGTGTGTTCCCCCGCAAAGTCGGAGCTGATGGTGATTCCACCCAGGGGAGCGAGCCGCAAGAAGCAAACTATCCGAGACTGCGATAAAATCCGCATACGAACGCAAGGGGGGCACATCATCCCCGGGGTAACCAAGATTAGAGTGCTGGGCATGATCATCGAACGCAGCAAAGTCAACGGGGCAACGGTTTCCAAGCTCGAAGCGAAGACCGGCACGGCACTGCGTCTCATACGCCGCGTCGCCAGTAGAAGAAGCGGGATGAAGGAAGCAAGGCTCGTCAGACTGATTCAAGCCTTCGTGATCAGCCATATCACCTACGTCGCCGCCTTCCATAATTGGTGGCAGTGCGAGTGGAAGAAGATCGACGCGATGATCCGCAAAGCTTACAAATCAGCATTAGGACTCCTAGGATGCACGAGCACGCAGAAGCTCGAAGCCCTGGGACTCCACAATAGCCTGGAAGAGATCGCCGGGGCACAGCAGACGGCGCAGCTCACCAGACTGTCGGAAACCAGGACCGGCAGATCTATCCTCAAACAACTAGGCATCGGAGCCAAGGAAGACGACCACCGGATGCAGGAGCAGATACCGCGGGAGCTGGGCAAGCACATCGTCGTGAGCCCAATCCCGCGGAACATGACTCCCACATTCCATCAAGAAAGAAGAGAGGCGAGAGCCAAGGCGCTGATCGCGCTACACGCCAGCGATGAGGGAACCGTGTTCGTGGACGCGGCCAGTTACAAGAACATCGGCGACGCCTTCAGCGTCAGCGTGATCGGAGCCAAAACGGGTGAGATCAGGCTGGCGGCCAGCGTGCGGACCACTGTGCCCAGCCAGGCAGAAGAAGTGGCGGTGGCCCTCGCCATCGCGGACCCCAGAACGAAGACGGTGTTGTGCGGCTCGCGAACGGCAGTGCGCAACTTTGCGAAACAGCGAGTGTGCAGTGCGGCAGCGCGCATCCTGCGCAAGGCCGAAGTCAACGGAGTCATCACCAGTGCGGTGATAAAGTGGTTTCCCGCCCACGCGGGCGCGGAAGTGGCGGGCTCGCTGGGGCTCACCAACCACAACGAGACGGCCAACTCCGTGGCGCGTGGACTCGCCGGCCGCGCCCCGGTAACGGCCGCCGCCGACGTGGTGGATCGCCCCGAGAAGGACACCATGGACGCTTACAACGAGGTAACCCTGTCGTACCGGTTAGCCAGAAGAACGATGGCCCTGCCCCACCCCGTCTGACGCGGGAGGAGGCGGTGGTATTCCGCCAGTTACATACTAACTCCGTGATAACCCCAGTGTTAGCAAAGCACCTGTGGCCGGAGGTATACGTAACAGACTTGTGCAGACTGTGCGGGAAGGAAAGGGCCACGTTGGCCCACATCCTGGAAGACTGCGAGTGCGCGAACGCGGACAACAGTGCAGACGTTCTCCCACCCCTCATGGAGGAGGCGAAGAGATCCGAAGACTACGACGTCCAACACACGGCCATCCAGCAGATCCTAGCGGCACTCGAGAAGCAGCGACCGGACGGGATGGAAGCAGAAAGGGTTAATCCGAGTACGCTGAAGCCCGCCGCGAGCGGCTCTCCCCGCTAAAAAGACGTCCGGCCACGTCGCCCCAAGAACCCACCTGAGAGGGTGGGATGATAGGGGTTACTGCAGGAGACCCATTAAAGTTGCTCTCTCTCTCTCTCTCACCAATTCAAGGAGATAGCCTGGCACGCGATGTTCGAGACACGAGTGTACGTGTTTCGGTGACTTAAGGCTGGTTCACACAGACCCGTTTTCTTACGTTACGTTACGAAAAGTCACCGGGAAATCTGTGCTTCGTATTAAGAGTGACTACCAATTCAAGGAGATAGCCTGGCACGCGACGTTCGAGGCACGAGTGCACGTGTTTCGGTGACTTAAGGCTGGTTCACACAGACCCGTTTTCTTACGTTACGTTACGAAAAGTCACCGGGAAATCTGTGTTTCGTATTAAGAGTGACTACCAATTCAAGGAGATAGCCTGACACGCGACGTTCGAGACACGAGTGCACGTGTTTCGGTGACTTAAGGCTGGTTCACACAGACCCGTTTTCTTACGTTACGTTACGAAAAGTCACCGGGAAATCTGTGTTTCGTATTAAGAGTGACTACCAATTGAAGGAGATAGCCTGGCACGCGACGTTCGAGACACGAGTGCACGTGTTTCGGTGACTTAAGGCTGGTTCACACAGACCCGTTTTCTTACGTTACTCTAAGAAAAGTCACCGGGAAATCTGTGCTTCGTATTAAGAGTGACTACCAATTCAAGGAGATAGCCTGGCACGCGACGTTCGAGACACGAGTGCACGTCTTTCGGTGACTTAAGGCTGGTTCACACAGACCCGTTTTCTTACGTTACGTTACGAAAAGTTACCGAGAAATCTGTGTTTCGTATTAAGAGTGACTACCAATTCAAGGAGATAGCCTGGCACGCGACGTTCGAGACACGAATGCACGTGTTTCGGTGACTTAAGGCTGGTTCACACAGACCCGTTTTCTTACGTTACGTTACGAAAAGTCACCGGGAAATCTGTGCTTCGTATTAAGAGTGACTACCAATTCAAGGAGATAGCCTGGCACGCGACGTTCGAGACACGAGTGGACGTGTTTCGGTGACTTAAGGCTGGTTCACACAGACTAGGGTGCCTTCATGTGCGCTTTGCTTAGGGTGGAGACATCTGGCCATTTTGTCCCACACTTTTATTTTTATTTTTTGTTCAGAAGCGCGTGAAAGAGCGTGTCCTTGCACGCGCTTGTGGCGCTGACTGTGCTATGGCGACATTTTGTTTTCGTCGATTTCTTTGTATTTTACCCGTGGGCGCGTGCTGTCGGCATCGGGTACTACAAAGGGTGGCATCACCCTAAACAGAAGGACATTGAGGCACCCTAACACAGACCCGTTTTCTTACGTTACGTTACGAAAAGTAACCGGGAAATCTGTGCTTCGTATTAAGAGTGACTACCAATTCAAGGAGATAGCCTGGCACGCGACGTCCGAGACACGAGTGCACGTGTTTCGGTGACTTAAGGCTGGTTCACACAGACCCGTTTTCTTACGTTACGTTACGAAAAGTCACCGGGAAATTTGTGCTTCGTATTGAGAGTGACTACCAATTCAAGGAGATAGCCTGGCACGCGACGTTCGAGACACGAGTGCACGTGTTTCGGTGACTTAAGGCTGGTTCACACAGACCCGTTTTCTTACGTTACGTTACGAAAAGTCACCGGGAAATCTGTGTTTCGTATTAAGAGTGACTACCAATTCAAGGAGATAGCCTGGCACGCGACGTTCGAGACACGAGTGCACCTGTTTCGGTGACTTAAGGCTGGTTCACACAGACCCGTTTTCTTACGTTACGTTACGAAAAGTCACCGGGAAATCTGTGTTTCGTATTAAGAGTGACTACCAATTCAAGGAGATAGCCTGGCACGCGACGTTCGAGACACGAGTGCACGTGTTTCGGTGACTTAAGGCTGGTTCACACAGACCCGTTCTCTTACGTTACGTTACGAAAAGCCACCGGGAAATCTGTGTTTCGTATTAAGAGTGACTACCAATTCAAGGAGATAGCCTGGCACGCGACATTCGAGACACGAATGTTTCGGTGACGACGAGCTAGGACGGTGAGTTACCGTGTCAAACAAGGGCACAAGGCTAGTCGGAACGTAACGTAAGGAGTTGAGCTCGGTTCAACTTTTCACACAGCACCGTTTCCTTACGCTACGTCGAAGTCACCGAAACATTCGTGTCTCGAATGTCGCTTGCCACGCTATCTCCTTGAATTGGTACCCACGCTTAATACGAAGCGCAGATTCCCCGGTGACTTTTCGTAATGTAACGTAAGAGAACGGGTCTGTGTGAACGAGCCTTTAGACGTAAAGTAAGAAAACGGTGCTGTGTGAAAAGTTCAACCGAGCTCAACTCTTTACGTTACGTAACGACGAGCCTTGTGTCCTTGGTTGCCACGGTTAACTCACCGTCCTAGCTCGTCGTCTCCAAAGCATTCGTGTCTCGAATGTTGCGTGCCTGGCTATCTCCTTGAATTGGTAGCCACGCTTAATACGAAGCACAGATTTTCCAGTGACTTTTCGAAACGTAACGTAAAAAAACGGGTGTGTGTGAACGAGTCTTAATTGATTAGAGCAGATTGAACCCAGAAACGTTTCGTGCATCGTGGTACAAGGTCAAAGCTAGTATTTAATAACAGCGACCGATGGCTCTGGTCTTCCTTTTAAACAAAAACAAAATAATATTGAACAACACCTCAATATCATTCCTTCTTCCTTTTGGATCAACAAGTTTCCGAACGCTTCTTCCTTCGTGATCAACAAGTTTCCGAACGCTAATGAAAGTTGTGAAGTATATTTTGATGTTCGGCGGCTGTTTTATTGTGTCAAGCATAAAAAGTGTGACCGGGGCGTTTGCGTTCAAACTCCGGTCATCGAAAGTCGTCTTGCGTCACTCTTTTTTTTATAATACATTTTACTGTACTGTGGCCCCCGACTCAAACACGTGCTATGAGAGCATGAAAGCGTATGATTTAGGGGAAAGAGACATTCACCTTTACTCCGGCCGCTCCTAGAGGAGGGATCATCTTCCCCATTCGGAGACGAAACGGCTTCACGGGAATCCTATGCTCCGGCGCGGATTTAGGCCATTGCCCCAAACCGACCATTGGAAGTCGCAATCAGATATGCAACTATAGCCGCTAACTATAGCACCTTCATTTTTATTCGAGAGTGCTACTGGCAATAGCAGCGACGTGCATTATTGGCGGAATAAGAAAATGATAAAATCCCGCCTGTACACGTGGTTGCCGGCTATACATGTTTGCAAGTCGGTTCCCGCCTTCGCCTTGTACCGCGCGACGAGGAGGCACACTTAGATTCACAATAAGGACGTTCGCTGATCTCGTACAATACTGTAAGGCGCCAGGCAGACGCTATTGGGCGTTGAGGACCGTCAACAGGCTATTATTTAACATAAAAGGGAGGACCCCCCTGAAAAGAAACGGAATTTATGTTTACAAAATTGTGCATTTATTTTGACACGCTCTGAATTCAGTCACCTTTAAAGTACTCGCCATCTGATGCAACTGCACTTGTTGAGACGTTTCTTAGAATGAGCAAACTGTCCTTTCGGAACTCGTCGATTTTGACGCCTTTCAGTGTTTCTACCGCTTTTTGTTTCACCTCTTTCACATCGACAAATCGTTTCCCCATGAAAACTTATTTCATGCGAGGAAACAAAGAAATAGTCGCATGGTGCGATGTCCGATGTATTTGGGCGGTGGAGGACGGCAATCATGCCGTTTTGGTCAAAAACTGCTGAAACTCAACGCGGTGTGTGCAACCGCGTTGTCACCCTGAATGACCAGTCTCGAAACAACTCGGGCTGTCGTTTTGCCCCCCCCCCCCCCCCGCCCTGAGTGTTCAACAGTTTGACTAAAAACGGCATGGCCCCCGTATCCCACCCTACCTACTAACCCGACCACGCCCCGTGTGATTTTTTTTTCCCCGGATGACAAAAAGTGATCAAATGAAACAGTTTGCCAAACTAGAAGAGGTGAAACAAAAGGTGGCAAAGCACTGAAAGGCATCATAATCGACGAGTTTAAAGGCGATTTTGAGCAGTGCAAGAAGCGTTATGACAAGTGTATTGTTTCAGTCGGAGAGCACTGTGAAGGGGATTGAAATTTGAATGTGTAAAAATAAATACACGATTTTGTAAAAATTTATTTCGGTTTCTTTTCGGTCCCCCCTCGCGCATAAGACACTAAATTAAAAGGACCGAACCAGTAACGAACGCCAAGAAATTACAAAAAAATAAATTGAAACCTCAAAACCGCATTTAAGAATGAGTCAAAAGCTCGTCCCACACCTTCAGTTCCGCTCGAGAGCGTTATTCCGCAATGCGAAAATTGTCCGCTATCAAGGCACACGATGCGTCGACGTTTGCAAGAATCGGTACTGCACCACCCGCAAGAAGGACGAGACACGCTGAACACAAAAAAGCACTGCCGATCAAGTGGCAGGACCAGCATCTGCGCTCGCCCCTCGCGGACCCAGGGCCACGCCAACGCCTTTCTCTTCCGTGCGGGGCCACACGTCATACAACTCGTCATTGGCTACTGCCTTTCCTGGTTGGTCCACATTCGCACACCCTATGTATGGACGCTTTGCAGCAGCGGTTAATGGGCGCCGCCATAACGGACCTCCAGTTTTTGTTCCCTTTTATTCCGTTCGCTTCACTTCATTGTCACAGCAGGACAGCTTATTGCCACTTTAGGTGCTACAGTGTCCTCCCCGCTAGAATAGGCCTTTGTGGATGCTCGTTAACGCCCGCTTCAGTGCCTCGGCACCTCGGTAAGACAAGAGAAGGTCGGCAATGGCGGCTAAATTTGCACCGAGCCTGAGCGCACTGAATGTAGTAACTTAATGAAACTTTTCTTTTCTCAATTTCGCTTTATTTTAAAAGTTATAGGCAAATTAGAATTACAAAAACAAGCCAAAAAAAATTACACCATCTTCCCGAGGGGAACCATGGGGTGATGCGGAGCATCGTGTTGGTTCCGAGGAAAGAGTCAGTTGCGTGCTGACGTCGAGAGATGGCGCCACCGACTGCCCTAGCGTTACCCCCTACGCGAGCCTTCGTCGCGGCTCGCGGCAGAGAAACTTGGAACGCTCGCCGCTCGCCGTTTATTTTTTTTCACACTTGAAGGAGAGGAGACTAGAGGAGGAGAGTTGCGCGTGCGCGCGCGGTGTGAGGAGACGCGAACGCACGCGCAGTGCACGCAGCTGTTTGAGAGAGGGAAGGAGGAGAGTTGCGCGTGCGTAGTTCGAGTGCCGACTACAACGCCGACGCCGCGGGACATAGACCCGAGCAAGAGATGCTCCGCATCTAAAAATAACCTCCTTCATGACGTCGTAGGTCCTGGATTGAGTGGCCGTGAACTAGAGGAGGGGTAGTGGGCTCATCGAGCGTTCACGGCTGCCGCACTCCGTGTCGACGGCTCGGGAGGGCGCCACCAAAGCATGTGTTCGATAGGCTGTATGAAGCGGGCGGCCAGGGCGGCTCGCATTGCATTTGCTGCGCGATTAAAGACTAATTCGGCATAACACTTCATTGGCCATAAACGACAGCAAACACGGGGTAAAGATCAGTTCAGAACGGGAGCCACTTCGCGCTGCCATACCGCCAAATGGCCAAATCGCCCACCAAGCCCGCGCCGAAGGCCTTCGGAACGCTCGGAACCAGTCGGATCCTCGAGCCGGTATACGATCGCAGCGCCGCCGCGTACATCCGGGATTTTTCTACGCTGGTCGTTCGTCGGGCCTCATCCCACTAGCCCTTTCTAGTATGCGCCGTTTTTTCCGCCGCTTGGTGGCGGGTATGTCGACGGGTCATTTCTTGTTTCCGTACTTTATAAACTGTATTTGTTTCTTTTCTGATCTAAAATACTGAAGAAAAACTAGTTTCATACATAATTGAAACGGTTCGCGACACTTATATTTTGTATCTCGACTAAAAAAAAGCTTTTAGCGTCTCTGACCAGTAGTAAGCCCAGGACCAAAGACGTCACATTTCGCGCGCTTTCGGCAACGCGGGTTGCCCTCATAGGCGGAGGAGGTTTCCGCGTCGTCCGGTTAAAATATGACGCACTGATATTTGGTTACTCTCTCCGTGCCCGCTGGCTTTCCCGAACTCCAAGAGACGTGGAAACCGTAAAAAAGGCAGACGCTTAAATATGATTGCAGGGCCCCTTTAATGCCTCAAGCACGCTCAAGGCCGCTTCTTTGAAGCATTCTTCTGCAGAACGAGCACTCGCACTAGAAATGCGCGTCTCAAAGCCAGAAGCACGGTCTAGCTCGTGCTTGTAGCTTTGGCTAAAGTCTCAGCTTTAAGGTGAACAGAGTATAAGCCAGCACACTGTTTACAAACAAGCCCGCTTTGCCCACAACAGGTGTGGGCACTGCGCATGCGCAGAAGCCAAATTTGGGAGGAATGAAGCATTATCGCATGCGCAGTACCGACAGCAGCGCCACCGCGGTCGTATGACGTCAGCAAGTTGAGTTGGTCTATACACCAACTCATGTTTGCAAACAAACCCGAGCGCCCCTAGCGGACGCCACCGACGCCGCGTTTGCGCGATGGGGGTGTGGGCAAGAAGCTCCCCGTCGCCCATAAACAAATCATTGAAATGGGGCGTTGTTGGCGTCGGTGTGAGTCCCCGCTCTCTGTTTTGCGTTGGAATTGTTGATTCTACGTCTTCCTGGCAATATCTGACTACTTGAGCGGCTTCAGTGAAGTTCACGAGGCTCGTTATACACCGCAAAACTTGGCGTGAATAATGTAACATGCGGCGATTCATTCCGCGTGGGCGTCGCAGAATGGACGCTAAAGCCTGATTCACATGGTGAGGTTCTGCTCGCTATTTTCAGTCATGACGTCGCTCGAGCTGCAAAAGTCTGAACCGTAGCTGAGATGTCGACATCAATACTGAAAATCGCAAGCAGAATCGGACCGAGTGAATCAGGCATAACAAGTCGGTGATGGCCACTGGTAACAATTATCAACATCTCCTTATATCCACTGTTTACACCGAGCCTACTTACCCGAAGCAACCTTTAAATTTAAACGTCTTTGGAGGTCTGCATTTCTTATCGCAATTACCGGGTCAACGTTTGGTCTACGGGCCGCTGTCGTTTGAACAAGCAGACGACAAGCAGAAACGTTTGAGAGAGCATACGACAGCTCGAACGATGAGGCGGCCGTTTGAACGCGATGTCGCACTGAACGTAGTCCGCAGGTGGTCCGTGCAACTTGACGGTTTTTCCGCGTTCATGTTGGAACAAAACAAATAAATCTGACGACCACAAGTATCCGTGAATTCAATCCAAAGTGCTTCCCGCTCAAGCAATCATAGTCCGACGACGTCTGTCTTTTCCTTTTCCCGTCCCCTATTCACGTCCTCGGACGAACCGAGCAGGCAGAAACTTTCTCGACTCTTTTGGTACAGCCCCAGTCGCGGTGTTTTGACGAGAAGGCAGGTTTTTATCCGGCTTCTTCCGAAGTAACACAGGAATGCACGTGCCCCATGGCGGCTTCCGCCCACAGGCCCAGACCGGAAGGGCGCGCGACGGGCCACCACCGCGCCGTGACGTAACAGAGATGAGTTCGTGTATAGCGGCGCACCTCAACATGGCGGAAACTTTAGGCGGCGCCAACATCGCTAAGAATAGCGAGCTTCTCATGCAAACGTGTATTAGCGGCGAGATGCTTCGGTGGCGCTCTCTCGTGGTTCCTTTCCAAAAAGTCCCGACAAGGATTTGCGGCGCCTTGACACGCATCACGACTTGTAATCCTGGCTACTTATCATCAGTCTCAAACGACAAGTGCTATGGTGTGTACACAAAGCACGGTGGAAGCTCGGTGTCATCGCGTTGTTAAACTAACGCCGTCAAAGTTCATAGTTTTACCTTACTCTTTTTTTTTTTTTTGTCGAACACGCCAAAATTCATCCAAATGAAGATTTACAGTGGATAGTGATATGAGCTAGAAAGCTTAAGCGACGACAAGGCAGTACAAACCACGCAGACTCACGCCGTGCGTGCGTCGGGGGTGGGGCGGTATCGCGCGCGTCGGGTGAGTAGACACATTTAACCAACCCCAGTGCCGTTCTGACCCTTTACTCGTTGCAAGCTAGACTGCCTTGTCGTCGTTAGCGCATTCTAGCTCATATCGCTAGCCACTGTACGTTGTGAGCGTTTCGTCTATCCTGGATGCCGGCCACGGCCACGCTTTTGGTTGCCCAGGTCGCCAACAGAATTTGCAAGCAGGGCATCTGGCCTTCGTCGTGCTGCTGCTCATGGGATCAAGTTCGTGCAATGGACCTTTTCTTCCAGTAAACCTCTTCGCATGCGTTCACCGTCTCCCCTCGCCCTCGCTTGGCGCTGTCACAATTTTCAGAGGGCACCGTCCGGCACACCTAACGATGTCAGCAGCCTATTTCTGCGCGTATTTCGTCTTTTTTGACGATTTTGTTTTCTAGCATTGGTAGCATATGAAGCACATAAAGCAATGAAAACAAACACAACCGCACGATGCAAATTCGCTTTGGCGGGTGGAGGAATGTTGAGCTGCCCTTCATTTGTAGTCTGCAACAACCCCCTCAAATGACGCTCCTTGCTCGAAAAAGGTCCATTACAAGCCTGCAAAGACTACCTTCAAGCGCCTGCTGTACATGATTGCACGCACATGAGACACCGGTTAGGGCACCGTGCTTACAAATGTGCCTACTCGGGGGCAACCTTAAAGGACCGATGCAACAATTTTTGTACTTTGCGCAAATACCACTTAGCACAGATCCCTGACGTTAATGACCTATAAAACACGCGTTCGTTTTTCACCCCTCTCAATAGAAGTCCCAGAAAAAAAAATCAAAGAAAAACGAGCAGCGTTCACCCCCTCAACTCGCAGCCAGAACAAGCGGCCGCGTGATCTGGAGCCGATTATATGCCGCCAATGTTGATCATAGCCACGCGCTGGGGTTGGCAAAGCACAGGACACGCGCTGAGTTCCAGACATTGTTATGGCTCGGCTATTGTCGTCGTTGCAGCGATTTGACACGGGCCACAACCCGAATGCTTCTCGAGCTAGTAATTATCACGAGCCCAAATCGAGTGCCCACGCAATGCTCGGATCCAATCTATGAGCCGCATTCAAATATCGTCCCTGGAGGATGCTGCGATTTGACACGGGCCACTACCCGAATGCTTCTCGAGCTAGTAATTATCACGAGCCCAAATCGAGTGCCCACGCAATGCTCGGATCCAATCTATGAGCCGCATTCAAATATCGTCCCTGGAGGATGCTCCCCACGTTACGTCATCAAATTTTGCAAAGGAGAGATTCAATGAAAATGATCGCTTTTGTCCTCGAAATTACACAGCAGCAAAGGAGTTTCTTGGCTAGTGGCGTTGCGTGCGAGTATCCTTGAGTCTCACTGGTGCCAGTAAGCTCGCTTAAAGTGAAAAACAATCCAATTGAATATCGTTCCACCGCTCCTTTAAATGCAATGTAGTCAAAGCTATAGGCGCTCATGCGCTTTAAACTCGAACCATGCGCGCACTCTTCACTCTTTGGAAAAATGTCACAAAATATTGTCCCGAGTATAAGAGGCATTCACTGGCGGCCATAGCTGTGTGTCCGACTGCTGAGCGCGTGCTGACCGCGAGCTTATATAGTTCTTTTGCAACGTGCGTTTCGCGTCATCAAGACTGCCGATCTTAGCAGCCTATTGGGGGGATGTTCAACCAAACATTTCAGTGTTATTAATACGTGCCACACGATCTTTGCAAGAGCCAGCCGGTGTGCGCGAGCACACGCAACGAAATTGACGTCAAAATCCTCCATTCACGCTTAGGATGACAGTGATATGTGTGTGCTCCGTGGAAAAGAATAATAAAGGCAGGCTGTTCCTTTCCGATCTGGTGTAAAAGGTAGGCGATTCATTGCTCTAGCAAGCACGTAGCGTTCACTTGTAAAAATGAAAAGCCTGTCTTTATTCTTCTTTGGCCTGGAGCCTATACATTTCCCTGTCACCTTAAAGGGATACTGAACCAAAGAATTTAGTTTCCATAATAAGTGGCGCACGTTCTTTCCACGAGCCAGCAGCCGCCGGTGTGCGCGAGCACACGCAACGAAAATGACGTCAAGGACCTCATTCGCGCTTAAGAGTACAGTGAAATGCATGGGCTTCGGGTCAAAGGAGAATAAATACAGGCTTTTCATCTCTACAAGTGAAAGCCACGTGCTTGTTAGACTAATTAATCGCTTACCTTTTACACCAGACACCACTGTGTAGATGAAAAACTTGTCTTTATTCTCCTTTGGCCAGAAGCCCATATATTTCACTGTCATCTTAAGTCATCTTAACCGCGAATGGAGGTCATTGACGTCATTTTTGTGGCGTGTGCTCGCGCACACCGGCGGCTGCTGGCTCGTGGAATGAACGTGCGCCACTTATTATGGACACTAAATTCCTTGGTTCAGTATCCCTTTAAAGGGGTCATGAAACGATATCTGGTTGGAATGTTCATGATTTTGCAGAGGCGTACTGGTACAAGTCTGGCCCAAGTACACTCTCACGGACCGCCACTGATTCAGGAGCTTCCTTGTCGCGGTGAAATTGCGAGGATAAAAGGGGTCTATTTCTTCCAGTCTTGCCTTCACGAAGCTTGATGATGAATTGTGGGATCGAAATGCCCCGCCTGACGACAGTCGAGCGCGGCTCATGGATTCGTCACGAGAACATCGTGAGCACTCGACTTTGGCTCTTAACAATCAGTGCCCTGGCGGGCACTCGGGTGGTGGCTCGTGTCTGACCCCTGCCGTGATGAGAATAGACGAACTCTAACAATGCCTGGAGCTCAGCACGTGTTTTATACTTTGCCAACCCCAGCGCGTGGATATGAACAACGTTGGCAGCATAGGCACCAGGCCACGTGGCCGCTTGTTCTAACTCCGAGTTGAGGGGATAGGCGTTGCTCATATTTCTCGATTTGTTTAACAGCGAAGCTGTTTATCGCTATACTTCGTTTCACCTTATCGGCGAGCGAAGCCAAAGCTAGAAGCGCGAGACCAGCGCTTTTGGCGTTTCTCCCCAGCTCGCGCGCTCGAGCAAAGCCTGAACGCACGGAGCTTCCGTGCTCGCGCTTCCAGTTTTGCCTTCGCTCGCACATAAGGGGAAACGAAGTATAGAGTTCCGTGAATTTTTCGTGTACAGTGACTAAAACCTTTACGCTCACATCGCCGCACGCGCCGCACGCGCACGCCTTCCCTGTATAAAATATTTGAAGTAAATAACCACAATAAAGCGTTGACGGTCGCGCGTACAAGATACCATTGGTTTTAAAGGGATACTGAACCAAAGAATTTGGTGTCCATAATAAGTGGCGCACGTTCTTTCCACGAGCCAGCAGCCGCCGGTGTGCGCGAGCACACGCAACGAAAATGACGTCTAAGACCTCCATTCGCGCTTAAGAGGACGGTGAAATGCATGGGCTTCGGGACAAAGGAGAATAAAGACAGGTTTTTCATCTCTACAAGTGAAAGCTACGTGCTTGTTAGACCAATTAATCACTTACCCTTTACACCAGACACCACTGTGTAGATAAAAAACTTGTCTTTATTCTCCTTTGGCTCGAAGCCCATACATTCCACTGTCATCTTGACTGGAAATGGAGTTCTTTGACGTCATTTTTGTTGCGTGTGCTCGCGCACACCACCGGCTGCTGTCTCGTGGAAAGAACGTGCGCCACTTATTATGAACACTAAATTCCTTGGTTCAGTATCCCTTAAGGGCTGTTTATACTCCGACGTTGAGCGCAGTGAACGCAGCGTAGCGCAGAACGCGCGCCTTTCATTGGCCGGCGACCAGGAACTCGATATCTGCGACCAATCAGCATCAGTGTGCGCTGCGCTACGCCGCGCCCGTCGACGTTACGTTGAAGTATGCTTTTGCTTTAGAACAGTTACTGCTGCAGACGCCGGTACGTGCGGAGTGTGGAACACCATTCCCTGCATTCTCCTTGATGCTTAGGTAATTTAGCAATAAGTATATTCAGTAGATTAGTTATCAGGTACCATTTTCAAGATCAGTAGACTCTTAGGTAGATAATAAAGGTTTCTCAAAAATTTGCCGCTGTGCGACCCGAGTCGGCCATGTTTACACTCGCACCGCCCTCTCTTTGTCGTCGTTCTAAGCCGCTTGCGTGCATAGTTTCCTTTCTTTCCGCTCTCCCAAAGCGGCGCTTCCTTCGTGCGTGTCTATTTTCCGCCGGGTGGCGGTCCCGTCGCGCGTGTTTTCCTTCGGCTCCTCGGGGTGGGTCTCTGTCGTGTGCTAAACAGCTTCGCTAGTCATCCACTTTCACAGAGTAAAATGGCTCATAGTTATTTTTTTTTGCATTGTTTAGAAAGAAAAACTAAGGCAATTTTGTTCAGTTAATAACGTTATGGTGCGATTCTGAGTAGTATTCCGAAAGTAGAAAAACCATTTCATGGCTCGTTTAAGCGTGAATCGAGGACTATGACGTCAATACGTCAATTTCATTGCGTGTGCTGGCGCACATCGGCTGCTCCTGACTTGTGGAAAGATCGTGCGCCACTTGTTACAGACACAAAATTGTTTGGTTCAGTATCCCTTTAATGTAACCTCCTTCTGAGTATGCGCTCTAAAAATAGACCTCAAATATGACATCCAGTATTTACCCCCTATATATGCTTGAACTGACGTCACATCAGCGGCCATTGATGTGACTTGACTTTGCTACTGAGCGCGTACATTCTGCAAAACAAATTTTGCATGATCGAAGAAGTTTTGCCGTAAAAACAAGAAGGACTACGAATGACCACCAGAATCATGTGCTGATTTCAACATTCTACGATTCACGCGAGCTGAACTCACGATTTCAACTTTATACGATTGACGGTGACACGAGCTCCTTCGTGTATCAAATATGTTGTTGCCATATCAATGCATTTCATACGGGTCCACGTATGACCTCTAAAATAGTTAGGAGGTCTGCGGCAACGTAGAGTTGGCGACGCGAAACGGACGAGATGGTCCGTCGTCTTCGGTTTCAATCACATCTGTCACCAAATGGCTGGTTTCAGTGCACGATGCACCGGAAACAAGCATGGTGACAACGTCAAGGCGAACGGGGCAGTTTTGGCACGAAAGTAAGAAATAATTGTTTATATTAAATTAATGTCGCAATCCGATAAGATACCTATTTTTCTTAAAGATGGGGTCCAAGGAATGGTCTCCAATAATTCTGCCACATATGACTTCTTTTTATGTTTAAGGATAAATAAAAGTGACGTCGTGAACGTCGTGAAAAGGAAAGTCGGCACTGTAAACCTTTGCTGGCACTAATTGTGCTTTCAATTGAATGTATTCTTTAAGAAGTTATAAAATAAAATATTTCTATAATGTGGAGCATCTAGTTGCAATAACAAATTTTCTTCGAGGCTTTCATGACAAGATTTAGACACGTACTCACTGAATTTAGACGAATAATCTGATTAAGCAAGTTTCTGCACGGCCACTCAAGGTAATAAAGTTCTACGTATCTGCTTCTACAATTTCCGAGCAGTCATGATTGTAGGGACGCATTCCAGTGTTCAGTCTGCATCCGAAAGCATCGTGAAACTTCTGCGTAGACGACACAGCCAAGGCACACGCACTTCTTGCCGCCTCCTTATCCAGAACTAGAAGAGGATCCGACGCCTCATTTGTACACAACGTCAAGCAGAACCTCTTGAAGAACAATTGATCAATGTCCTTGCTTCGAAGAGTATTAGTTTCTAAAATGGGGTCATGATGCGCAAACTTGAGGGCGTAAACGCTTGCAAGCACTGCTTTCCACTTTTCTTCCGTCAAAGAAACTTTCCACGTTCTCAACTGGTTCCGGTAGCATTGCTGGACCAATTCATTCTTCGGAGAAGCCTCATGTGGGTCTAATGAGGTGTTGTTCGTTACAATGCTCCGACGAACAGCGGAATCGCTGGCGCCGGCAATCATTGCACGTAGCATTACTACACCCATGGTTGCATAGTCTACATGCAAGTCGCTGGTGCCCGAATATAAAAAAGGGGGAATGGCAAAGCTGACTGGAACAGCCAAAATATTATCCAGTGCAAAATATGCCAGCGAGCGTTTCAGGAGATATATTGCGTACTTAGAAGCAGACCGTTCTTTTGCAGTCAACTCGCAACTAGCCCCATCTCGTTCGTAAACTCTTACAAAATTAACCATAAAATTTGTTCTGGTCAAGATTTTCCCCACGCGGTAGCGAGAGCAAGCCAGTGTTCTGTTCGATATCTCGTTTATAAATCGTACGATGTTCAGGCTCTTCACTTTCTTCTTGCCTGCTATGACTTCCTTCGAGTTTAGCCAAGGGATGTCGCCAAACCTTCGCCTTACCGTCTCTGAGGTGGCATTGAACAGGACGTCTACCACCTTCCCGGTGTCGCTACTGACCCCAAATATTCTGGACAGCAACGGCACCCAGATGCTCTTGAAGGCTTTCATTGTCATCTTGTAACAGTTGTTCGGAACATGAAGATAGGTTGAACCCGGCAAATAATACTTCATCACGTGCGCTGTAATAAGAGAAAGCAAGTAGAATGTCTTCGCTTCCGACGAATTGCGAAAAAGCACATTCTCCAACATTGCACACATTCGACTGTGTGAACCGATATTCAATCTGGTGTCATTGTTGATGTGGTCAGCATAGGGCATGACGCTGTTCACGCTATCAACCCATAGATCTGGAGACAGTCCGGGACAGTTGACACTTGATACAGGGACGTCGTATCTCATGCCAATTATGAGAGGGGTATCTTCGTTCACTTGTTCTTCAATATCCAATACTTTGTTGATGACAGCATCACTGACGCGCGTTGTTCCAGCTAACTGAACGGCACTGCGTAAGTATTCACGTTTTAGCGAGATGTTATTGATCTCCATCAAGCTTGAGTAGGAGCCACCGGCAGTGAACGTGTAGTGAGTTGAGCCGTTCCTTGACTTTGCCGTGGATTTCAGTAAGGTGTGAAAGCGGTGCTTAAGAGATAGCCTCATTATTTCCTTGAAGAAGTACTTGGGGTCCGAGATACTTAGCCAAGACTTGACGTTGATTCCAAGAGCCTATAGAACGAAAAAAAAAAAACAGTTTAAGTATTTTGCATACCCTTTGAATAAGCAACAAAATAAATTTAGTAAAATACGTTGCTGGGCTAGTTGGTGCAGTTTTGGGACGAACAAAATAGCGCAATTGGAATAAGCACAAGTAAGTAAGAACAGACGCGAACCTTTATTCGGCAATTGGAATAAGGACTAGGAAGTAAGAACATTATTCGGCAGTTGGAATAAGGACAAGTAAGTAAGAACAGACGCGAGCCAGCCTTTACTCGGGAAAAAATAGACATCTAAATAAAAAAACTTTTTCAACACCAGTATTTTTTTTTTTTTTGGCATTACATTATGCAGCTATGGCGCATACTGGATCGGCTGTTTATGCAGGATGTTTAATTTTAATTGGAACACATTTTCTTTTTTTTATCAGGCTCGGCGGACGTTGGACGAGAATATTACCTTGACGGCAAGTTGACTAATTTACTGAGATTTGTTAATTAACTTTTTTTAATTATTCAATTTAGGGGTCATATTGACATTGCTGAATTAATGTCAATCACTATTACAGACGAGCTAACATGGAGGATTTTCAAAAAGGTAAATGGTTCCTAAAATATTAATCGATATATTTTTGCGCTTTTTTCGCACGACTGAAAAATTGCGCTCAAAAAAGACCGCCGCAGGCACTGCTCACAATGACGCTTGGCAAAATGACGCAGTCATTTCAATTAATGTCGTCGCTATCTCGGCAGCGTGTCCTCCTTGGTGTGTGCACCGACGACACAAGTGAGGACGTGGGTGAAACGACTGCGTCATTCCTCTCGGCGTCATTGTGGGCAGGGCTTGTGGCGCTCTTTTAGGGCGCAATTTGCAAATGATGCGAAATAACGCAATTATTGATAGGCTTGGATCTAAAAAAAATAAAAAAGCTTAACTCTTTTTAACCCTTCAAATTGGTATACCCTTTAATAGTATTGCCGTTAATACTACCATTGCAACATGATCTGTAAAACCAATGATTAAAAGTTATTGAACAGATTTCAGGTAACCAACTTACCGTGGCGGTTATCCCCTTATCTAATGTCTGCCAGGCTTGATAAATGCATGATAAAGGCAGCACTCGTTTAAATCTCACGTCTTTTTTTTTTATTAAGCTGTTCGAATTCAAATTAAACACCCTGTGTTTATTTAACCTTTACACGAAAGTGCCGTCTTATTTGCTTGCCCTTGTCGTATTTGAGCGATTTTATGTGTACCGAACAAATTATTCAATTTCGTCGGTACTCTTACCGAAGCAGTCTTATATGATATAAGTAGGATTCCGTGTTTTCGGAGTTTCTTTTTTGTGAAACTTTGTTGGTGTTTTTTCGAGATGATTACGCGCTGCAAATTCGGGCTTTAACTGAATTTTCTTTTTTTTATATATTTTCAATTTTCGAAATTTGGAACCTAATCGTACTGTTTTCCTTTCTTGCTTGTTTCCAAAATAAACATTAAAATGTCCGAGAAAAAAAAAAAAGTACACTAAGTTTTCGGAAAAGACTACCGGTAACGAAAGATATTTCTGCAGCTGCATATTTGGCACTGGCGCCTTCGCGATTCACAATATAACTGTCCCACAACAAATCTTGAAAAGAAGTGTTACATCAATAAACGTTGGTACTTTGAAACAGCCAAACACCCATAAAACCTTAAGCTGTACTCTCCAAATTTATAATATCTACCGGTTCACATATTTCACCATTATAAAAACACAATCCCTCCAACATCTAAGAAGCACAAATAGTATGGTCCAAACTGGAAACCGGAACAGCTGCTTTCGTTGTGGCCCAGAGGTACATTGGCTCTCGTTCTGAACAAGATAAACGGGAAACTTCCTTTTGTCAAGTCTAAAATAAAAAGAAAGAAAACTTAATGGGTCCTCACTGAGAACCACTATACCCGTTTCCACCTCAAGAAAAAAGCAAGTTTTGCGCATTGTTCATACGCGGCGCAGAATAGTTCTTAACGAGATTTGGTTATTGGAGGAAAAAGCGATGCTTTAGGCGTTTGAAACGTGTACATTTGGATAAGATTACGTATATATAATCTAACATTCACCTACATATCTCTTAATTATCCACATAAAGGGGGAAATTAGTAATGGTCTGCGTGGCGCCGTACTTTTTTTTACTACGGTTCTTGAGGTGAAAACGGGTATAGTCCTGTACTCTGACAAATTTTATTCGTAAAATACCGTCTTTTTTGTTTTTTATTTTGCCATCGTGACTTCGGAGTTCGGAATTTTTCGAATAAATCTGAATTGCCAAAAATTCTACCGGTGGGTGTTTTTTTTTAGTTTATCGAATTTGTCTTAAAACATAGATATAAGAAACTTGGCCTTGAAATTACTTGCGACCGCGACTGAGTATAATTAATTTATTACACTCTGTAAATGCGTTTCTGGGACTGCCGTTTACTTTAACCGCTGTGCGCGCTTTTTTTTTTTTTTTTTTTCAGAAGGGAGAATATTTATGATCGTTGGCCAAGCGTTTATTTTGCCCACTATGTGCACTGTTTCCTTTTTTTAAGTAGGGAGATTATTTCTGAGCGTTGGCCGAACGTAATTGACTTTCGTCGACTAGCATCGTTGTAGACTTAGGCAGTCTAACACGTGATGTCCCGATTCCCGATTTTACAGAACTGAATGACTCCTTTGATTTATTGTCCGTACTCTCTGATAACTACGTTTTCAGTGTGCTATATAGACCTCCCTCTGGAAATGTTAACATCCTGCTTCCTGTACTTGATAAACTATTCAGCTATGTTAATGACAATAATTATACCCTTTTCTTGGGAGGTGATTTTAATATTGATCTCTTAAAAACATCAACTATGCATGATGATCTATTTTCTGTAGTCGAATCAAATGGTTTTTAATGTGTTACTACGGATGCAACGAGAATAACAGAAAATGGCTGTACCTTACTTGATTACTTCATTACAAACTGCAACAAGGAAGATATTTATGCATCAGGTTTAATTAGCTGCAGCATTAGTGATCATTTACCCATTTTTCTTCTTGTTAACACGCACTTTGCTGCTCGCAAACACAAATCAGAAGGATTTAGAATTCGTAACATTACGTCGCAAAGATTGCAGTCATTTAGGGACTCTATTGGTACCGCTAATTCGGACTCTGTTTATGCCAATAATTCACCTGATGCAGCATATGAAGCATTTTTGGAAACGTTCGAAGACATTTATAACAAATGCTTTCCTTATAAGTACATAAAGCCTAGCAAGAGAGCCAAGAAACCATGGGTTTCCCATGATTTATTAAAACAATTCGTGTAAAAAATAGCTTATATCATAAATTTATAAATTCTAAAGACAATCAGGATTTAGTGAAATTTAAGAAATATAGAAACAAACTGAATACGTTGATGAAAAAAGCCAAGCAAGAATATTATTGCAATCTATTTGGTAACATTAGGAAAAATTAACCAGATAAACTTTGGAAAAATATTAACCGGGTATTAAAGCCTCATGATCACAAAGACATGTTAACAGAAATTGTTCACTGTGGGCAAAAGCTATCTGGCACGTCACTCGCAAATACTTTCAATGATTACTTGGTAAACTTAGACACCAGCACTCCTACTATAACAAATAGTAAAGACTCATGCGGTCAGATTAAGGAACACGCGCATTCTTTTCTTTTAAGCCCCACTGATGAAAATGAGGTAATGTTAGCATTTCGAAGCATAAACAATAGCAAGGGAGACGATGTAAATGACTTGAATATTATACCAATTAAATTTGTTATTCACTATTTGGCTACACCACTCACATTTATATTTAATCTCTCTATGTCTTTAGGCGTATTTCCTAAACTTATGCAAATTGCTAAGGTTGTTTTATTATTTAAGGGTGGCGATATTAACTTGTTGGGGAATTATAGGCCAATATCAATACTTTCCAATTTTTCTAAGGGATTCGAAAAAATACTGCATAGTAAGCTGTCGGCATATTTGGAGCATTTTTTCTTGTTAACGAACAGTCAACACGGCTTCAGAAATGGGAGGTCCACTGAATCCGCTCTATTGGCCCAAAAAGAGGTAATCATAAATAATATAGAACATAAACTACTGACATTAGCCATATATATCGACTTTTCTAAGGCATTTGGCTTAGTTGACCACAGTATACTTCTTCAAAAGTTACAATGCTATGGTATTCGGGGTCATGTACTCAATTTATTTAAGTCATATCTGGCTGAACGGAGACGATTTGTGAAAATCAATAATTCAGTTTCAACTATAAAAACAGTACATACAGGGGTACCTCAAGGAAGTGTTTTAGGTCCTCTATTATTTATTTTATTTTCTAATGACATTGAGCACAGTGTTCTAGAATGCACAGTAATAGCTTACACCGATGACACTACATTATTTTTGAAAGGCACTACTTGTTACGATATCGAAAAAAAGGCGAATCAAATGCTCTCGCAGTTACATAGTTGGACAGAAATAAATAGATTACGTATTAACATAAACAAAACTAAGTGCATGCTGTTTCGAGGCAAAAACGTGACTGTTCATTCTAACCCAAATATCACCATAGCCAGGGAGGCAATCGAGATAGTAAAGTCATTCAAGATTTTAGGTGTAATCTTTTCAGATAATTTATCATGGAATGAGCACATAGAATACATACATAAAAAAAGCCAGAAAAGCGGTTGGTACACTATCCCGGTGCCGTACGGTTTTCACCTCATTTGTTAAGTTAATCATTTTTCACGGCCTCGTGCAGTCATATTTTCAATAGTGTCACCTGGTATGGGGTACCACTACCATTCAAAATATAAACAAACTTCTAACTCTGCAAAAAAAACCCCTAAGAGTGGTTGCAAATGTGTCCTATTTTTACCATACAGATGCTCTTTTTGTCTGTTTTAATGTTATCAGAATAACACACTTACATCACTACCGCCTTCTAGTATCTTATAAAACAGCACAAAAAAATAAACATAGTTGTTTTCTACAAATAGCAAATTTAAAAAAAAAAATACTAGTGTTTATAACACATGGCGAAGTGAAGAGTGGAGTGTACCCACCCCCCGGACAAACTATGGACTGACATCGCTTGCATACATACTTCCATCTTTCTTGAACAAGTTAAATGTTGAAACAGATTTTAGCCATAGCTTACCATTTGAAGCTTTAATGTTGATACTGTCGAAGTTGTGAACTTCAGGCTTCGTGTTGTATGTGTACTGTGTCAATTGATATCATACGTTACATTAGAATCTTGTTATTGTCTTTTGTGTGTGTGTGTTTTTTTTTTTTTTGAACTTGAAGAATGTTTTCATTTTAGGTTTGATTTTTTGAACAGAGCCCTGTACGCGCGCTGCTGTCTTGGAGCTGGGGCCTTGTCAAGCTGCACGTGTTGCAGCATTTTACCCCAGCTACCATCTTTCATGTGAAAGAAAAATAAAAATGATTGATTGATTGATTGATTGATGTGACAAGTGACGTGACCCAGGTGTGTAAACCGAAAACAACTTTGTAACAAATGTTGGCAACCAGTCTTGAAGAAGGCCTGACTCAGGCCAAAACGCCGACTCACTAAATGCATTAAATGCTACACATCACTAAATGCTACACATCAACAGCACAATAAATTCGTGTTACGTGTATGCTCCCTGTAAGTTGGGAAACACCACGCCCGTGAGCCGTGTCCCACTTTACGAAACATAAGCCGAGAATTGATACCAAAAAACACCGAGCTTTGGGGGGGAAATAAACCCCGAAAAAACACTCACGAATTCGAAGAAAACAAAAAACAACCCGAAAACATGGAACCCTAAATAGAACTAGAATTTCTCGTTTTGGGATATTCTTTTCGAATTCGTAAGATTGTTTGTTTTTCGTTCAGAGTTCGTTTTACGGAGATTCGGTCCTTTTTGATGTCAATTTTCCGCTCGGAATAAAACAATCCGCGTTTATCGGAGTTTGTGCTGAAGGAAACGGCACACGGAAATGGGATTCCCCCAACGGACAGGAAACATGCTTGTAATGCGAACACAAAAAGAAACGTCCCTGTATTGATAAGATCGAGCAAGGGACAAGAGGTGCAGTTTCCGCAAATAAAAGCAGCCTCGAGAGTACTTGAAATGAGTGGCCACCGAAATCCTATCGAGGCCCAGCTGTTAGGATTCACAACACCCGCTAGCTGGCGCAGTGGTGCCAATTTTTTATACATTCGTTATATTTGTGCCATTACAGGGGAACTCCACCGATTTTTTTTATAGTATTCGATTTGGTTGGAAATTGGCAGACCGCATCAATAACCCTTTCTCAACCGATAGCCGGAATATTTCATAAAACAAAAAATATTCCGCGAAGGTATTGAATTTTTAAGTTACACCGGCCGCGAGGATTCCAGGAGGCGACTCTCTACTGGCAACAATGAAAAATCCCTACTTTTCCCTACCCGTGTACGTCACGGATGTGCAGGCGGACGAGCGACCTGGGCAGCCGCGAAGTGGCTTTCCGGGCGCCAGCGATCGAGATTATTTCTTCGCAGCTTCAAGGTTAAAAGTTCATTTGCAATGGGTAGCAATCCGTGCTCCGCGATAGATTGTAGAAACAGTGTCAGGGGGAATCTTCTTTTTTGTCCTTGCTTTCGTTGGAGAGAAAAAAAAAAATGCGTTCCTCGGCAGCAATGAAGGCCAGCCACGTCAAGGTGCTTTTGCGCGAGCTGTGTGCCGAGAAAACTAGTGTCACTTGAAACATTTTCACTTTTGCTCGGAATACTTTATAGCCGTGTGCTGCGAGTTGAGTATCCTTCAGCAGCTGGAACAGCTTCAATAGCGGCAAGCGCAAACTCAAGCCGGCTGTGACCACTACGCATTCATCTAAAGAGAATAGTGCACATTCTAGCACTATAGTCGACATTTGGCGTAGTCACATGTGTTGCTCACAATTGCTTCACTGATTTTTGTTTTGTAAACATTATATCTGTTTGGGACATCGAATCTAGCTCGGGCTACTCTCGGAGTTCCACTCACACGGTCGATCTGTTGAAGACGAGAAGTGAAACATCTAAACAAAGTTCAAGTCTGAGTTTAGACATGACTTTCGACGTATTGCTATTCGTGTCTGGGATTAGAGAGGCTTATGGAACAGGTGTTGAGATCCCAAATATACAAAAGAGTCGGTGCCTGGCTTGTCAAATGGTTGGCGTGCAATGTTCTCTCGCAGAAGAGGTAGAAGAACCAAAACTTAATTTTACTAAAAAATAATCTTCATTACCTTCTTCCTACGTGCACTCGTGGATGACTGTTTGAGCGCCTTGCATTCTACTCCGTCAAGAAAAAAAACAAAAAAACATAAAAATATTGTTACAATGTGTTCCTTTTTTTAAAGTTTTGTTAACTTATTTTGAATTAAACATATGATGATTCATTTGTGTACTTTACACACTATTGTATCTTCGAGAAAATATTCTTTATTTCAAGATGAACAGTGTTTTTGTGTATTTTATACGCATTCCATTGCACCTTGATGTTTGGCTCGGTGGTTGCGGAGTTCGTTTAATTGTCATTTTAGCACAATTTTCATGAACCAGTAACCAGCCATCTGACTTAAGCCTGGTTCACACATTTGCAACGGTTATGTTCGCATGCAACCGAAACGACCGTAACGACCAAAGCACCGCGATAACCCTGACTCATGAATCGCCTCGCGAAGCTACCACTTGCATCGCTTGACATGCTGTGTACGGCGAACACTTGTCCCGGTGACTTTGTCGTTACGGTCGTTTCGGTTGCATGTGAACGCAACCAACGCAGATGTGTGAACCAGCCTTTACACGAATGCGGTTCATTCCATTCCCTACATTTCATTGTTTGCGAGAATCACAGACTATAAAAAAAAAAAAAAACTCCATTTCACCTTCTGATGTACCGCAGGAAAGGCTACAAGCGCGAGCTTCTTGCTCTCGGGCACATCTTGGCAGCACAAGCTTTCGTGCATTAGGGGCAGCTGCCAACGCTATGAGCTCGCGCTTCTAGCCTTCGCTGCGGTACAACATAAGGTGAAACAGAGTATAGGGTCGCTAAACTCGTCAGACACAACTTTCTTCGTGTTATGACATAGCGGGGGGAGGAGCCGAAAGATTGCAGCGAAGTTTTCTTTTCTCACAAACCCGCAGATCCGTATATCTTCGTGACGTTTTTCATTGAAGGGGCGAAAAATCCCTACTACTCCCTAGGCGCCGAGCTATAGAGCAGCACGAGAAAGCACGCGGAGACCAACGTGGTTCGTATACGTATAATGTCACGATAAAGATTATCAGCGGCGACCTTGATGGTCTCTAAAAAGCACAGCGGAGGCTTGGGTAATTGCATTCTAAAATCAACACCGTCAAAGTTGATAGTCTGATATCGTTCTTATTTCCGCCGATAAAGCAGAATTTACTAAAAGACGTCCCTGTCGTCCCTTTTAGTTACCTCGGCCCTTTGAATCAGAGTATAGCCCGACGTGGCTAGGTCACAACCAGCCGAGTAGCATTGTCCACCTTTCGACGGATTTCGCTTCCGGGCAGTTGTCCCCCATCAGCGGGAGATAAAATCATTTTATGATAGACTTTCAAAGATTAGCCAAACTGGGATTAATTCTGCCTTCATCAAGTGAAATAAGAGTAATGTCAGTTTGTCAATATTGACGGTGATGTTTGGAGAACACGAGGGCACCAAACTTTTCACCGTTGACTCGAACAGGCACCATCAAATTTGTCGTTCACAACTGATCATCCTGATCCTGACGTCAAAGTTATGAACTATAAAAGCACATCACTGAACGAGCTTGCACACAACGAGCCCTGGCACGAGCCTCTCGATTGAAAGTCTGTCATGGCCGCTCGTAAGTTCATCGAACGCGCCCCACTTTAATTCCAGAATTTCTAGAACCATAACTTCGAAAATTGCACGCTGTGCTGTTCCTCGTCATCGCTCAGTTTGAACGCCTCTAAGCAGGGTTGTCGAAACAGAAGAACGGGGAGGGGGGCGATTCACCCCCCCCCCCCAAGTGGCGTCGAAAAAGGGGGCGCAAAGGGCATAAGGGGGGGGGGGGGGGGGGTAACTCCCCAGCCCCGGACTATTGCATTTCAGAGAGTTATAATAAAAAAAGACAGATGTTTACAGTTCTCTGTAATGTCGAATTAAAGTGCAACTCTTGAGGAGGAGGAGGGGAGGGTACGGAGGGGAGGGTATGCCCCTCCGCCCCGCCCCCCCTTCTCCTATCCTGCTCCCCTCTCATTTAGCGGGGAAACCTAATTGGTGTTAAGGTCACGTGACGTCAATTTCCCCACTAAATTTAGTGAAAAAACGTCCCATAATGCAACGCGCGCGCGGTTACGCCGATGGCGACGCCGCTTAAGCTGGAAACGGGTGCATAAGAGTTGCGCTCTAAAAATTCGGGGGAAGGGATATCCCCCTTCTTCACTACTATCACCCCACCCCCCTCTCTCCCTCCCGAACAATTTCTACGGCCCTTCCTGACCCCCCCCTTTTGAGTGTGTGTTTGTGTTGGTTATACCTTTCTTTTCCCCTTTCCACAGCTTTTTCTCGCCATCCCCCCTCACCTCTCAGTCATTACCGACGTCTCTATACATAACGCCTGTGGGTGACATCGGTGACGTTTTTGACAGTGGCGAAAGATGAGCTCTAAAACCGCATACACTGCGCACGGCTTCACAATATCACAAAGTTCAATCTTCGCCTCGATTCCGAAGCGAAGATTTTGGCCTCAAATAACTCCTTGACAAAGTTGTGAAACGTCACTTTGTCGTCAGCAATAACTTCCACAAATGACGATCTTGCGACGCCAATGTTCAGAGTATTTACCGCCCGCCTAGGTACAATCTACGTTTCATTGACTCTATCGCGGCGTAGGGATGTAGGGACACGCGGGCGCGACGTCATCAGTGCAGCCGTTCAATCGGCTGGCCCCACGGTGTTGCTCGCGCGCGCTCCGATGAAGCTCGCTACAACTTTGTGCCAAACATTCTCGCTGGAATTTGAGCACCGAGAGAGCTTGGATGATTGACATCTCGTCCCGCGTGACGCCAACGTCGCGAGAGTCCAATCAGCACGCTCTGCGAACTTCGTGCCCAACTTTGTGTTTGACGAGTTTAGCGATCTAGGCGTGTAAGTTCACAGCCCAGCACGCGCATGTTCGCCGCTTTGGAAGGCGAGAAAAGAACGCGCCACACGCACGAACGCTGAAAATGGCGCCCACCAGAAGCGCTTTTCTGGAATGGTCTATAAATATTTTTCTAATTCAAACAATAGACCTTTCCAAAAAACAGCGTGTGGCCGGTGCCATTCTGAGTGTTCGTGCGTATGGCGCGTGCTTTGCGCGCTTTCCGAAGCGACGAACACTCACGTGCTGGACTGTGAAGATCGCACGCTGGACTGTGATTTTGTAAACATTGGAAAGGTCTATAGACCGATCTCACAGAGCGTTCGGCGCATGCGTAACACCGCCATAACTTTAGTTCTCAAGAGGCAGACGGCCGTGCACGCGAGGGCTCGTGCCTTCTCGTGCGTTACACGCACAGTGCACCAGCGAGGTTATCGCACGTGCAAAAAGACTAAAGTTCCCTCGATTCACTGCCGCAGCGGTGGCGTAGTTAAACTGGCAGGTGAGATCTGTCTATTACCAAGGAGCATGCGCATGTTACAAGAGTAGTTATACGTGCTGGCGTCTGTAACAGTAACTTTTCTCAAGAAAATCTAAACCAAATGGCACGTTCCTTCAGGTAACACGAGCCTGTGGGGCATCCGTGCATTCTCCGTGATGCTTGAGAAAGTTGTCAAAAAGTGTATTGCTTGACTCGTTAACATTTCTTCGCCAGCGTAACTGCCAGCTTCCGATAAAAGGATAACAGATTTGCTAGCGGTTTCAGGAAACTAGCGAGCCGTGGCTTGAGCGTATCGAGTTGCAAAAACGATTCTCTGAAAGTCCCAGTTGCTTCCCTTTTTTTACTTTCTCATAGTTCAGCACGTAGGCCAAGGTCGTACTTTGTGCAACTAGAGATTAATATAGCACGAACGCCCCTCTTTGTTTGTTTTTCTATTTGACGCGAGAAAGGCGGGCGCGAGCGTACCGGATTGCCGGCCGCGCGCCTCGCTGCCCACCGATGACGTCACGTTTGGGTGACGGGGAAAACTAGAGAAAACTGGGGAGAACGATGTATTGCTTTTGGCAGCGAACAAAATATCACTTTTTTAATTAGCTAGAATAAATCTGGAGGAACGAGGTAGCATTTCAGAATCAGGAAGCCATCCGCATTCAGATGATGTCTTTGGATTAAGTAGCTCAAAAATCGGCGAAGTTTTCCTTTAAGATATCGTTTTATTTGACTTGCATATTTCTAAAAAATTTTAGTAGCTTCGAACGTTTTCAAAAACATTACTACGACTGCGACTGAGGCTTCGGCAAGACGCACGACTTCGAAGCCACCATATCGTCAGCCAAGGGGGGGGGGGGGGGGGGGGGGGGGGCGAATGCCGCGTTTTGAAGCTGTCATCGTGTGGAGGTCTCAACGTTTTCTTTGTGTCGAAGGTGAGACGGTTAAAGCGACACCACGTGGATAGTGTTCCAAGCATCTCTTGAGCGTCAGCTGCGTCGCCGAAAAGCTATTTCATGTTTCCCATTAATTCAAGCGAGCTGACGCTACAAACACGGCCGAGTTGTCTTGAACGACCCTTTCACTCCACGAGCGTGCGTGCATTACAAGTTCGTTTGAACGTTTGAAGAGTCAAGTTCGCTCTCGTTGCTCCTGTTTTGCTCACCCTTACGATAAAATTGAGTACGCATTTCTACTAACGCCTGCAAAACAGTTATTTTTGTTAGGGTTGTCTTTGTAGTCACAATAAATATTTGTACATTTCTCAATTCTCTTGTTCGTGGTTGTCCCCTTATTTTCTCTGCTGAGTGCAGTGGTTTCAGTTTTATATTGCAAATTGTACACGGTCTGCTATGGAATTTAAAATTTACGCGTGCATTTAAACACTCGATTCCTACCTAAATTCAAAATTATGGTTTGTCACGGCAGACTAGGTGGCGCAAGCTACCGCCTAATACAAACGGAATCAATTATAATATTAATCCAACCATTCAGATAGTAGCCATTTATGTCTCTAGCCATGTAGTGACAGGAAGTGCCTAAAACAGGAAGCTGAGACCAACTTCACAACAGCCGCTAGGTGCGCTGCCAGTCAAGTGAGCCTCTGGGGCCTACGGTAGTGGCCACTCTTTACGTGAGTATATTACACTATGGGCACTTCAGTTTCGCCTGTTTTTCAGGCTGGGATTTCGGACTATAGTCCGTTGCAACCGAAGAACGAAGGGCGAGGGTAAGACGGGCCGGGGAGGAGGAAGCAGACGGAACGCTGGAGAAGAAAGGGCGAAACTTCCTTCTCTCTTTTGCGTTCCGTCTGCTTCCTCCTCCCCTGGCCGTCTTACCCTTGCCCTTCGTTCTTCCCCTGCGATTAAATTGATAATAATATTCTCAAACGCAGGTGAAGAGAGGGGCAGCGCATAAAACAATTTTTTGTTTTTTTTTTTTTGCTTTTTTACGGCACTCTTGGAGTCGGTGTTGTTCTTGGAGTTTCGTGACTATGCATTTCTGACGTTCTTGAACTACGATATGTACGAAAGTTTCTAAAACGACGGAGTCTTCCAAAAAGCGCAGCCCCCCCCCTACTGTGTCGTCGCGTCAGCGTAAACAAACATGGCGGCGCCCATGGAACAGAGCAGACACCGGTCTATAAAATAAAGCTGTAGATGCTGATTTCTTCCCGTGAAACTTGGGTTTTCTTTATTGAAAGAAAGCTCCAATTCGTGGTTTCTTCTTCTCCGTGATTTTGATAAAACCGACTCGAAATTACTTTTCTTGGTTTACCGGTCTATACCTAAATCAAGAAACCATAACCATAACATAAGTGCTGAAGGATGACTACCGGCGCGACATTACGTTTGTGGCACTCTTCGATAGGTTGCATCTGCTCGCGGCTTCATCTTTGCTTTGATTTCAGGTAAAATTAAACTTAATATATTTAAAATAAAAAATTGGAAGCGAACCTTCAAGGGGTATTCACACGGGGGATGCTTTTCCGGGAGGGATATGCGTGACGTCAGTGATTGGCGGAACCAGCGGGGCTCCCTCCCCGACTCCAGCATTCACACGAACAGCGGGGAGCCGCGAGGGATGTCAGTGTTATCAGACACATTTAGCTGTTGCATTCTCAACAGCACGGTGCGCGCTGAGAGTAGAAAAATGGAGGCGTACATTAAACGGCGATACGCGATTAGGGCACCAGCACTGTTAGATGCAAAGAAACAACTCACTGCTTCCGGCGAAAAAAAAAATATACTTTTTGAATGGGTTGTTGGAACACAAAGACGTGGAATCAATAACGGAGCGGCTTGAGGACGGAAGTGATAAATATCGAAGACTCCTTCGAGTACCTCGGACGACGTTGTGACGTCACAGCTCAAGCCACAACAAGTCAGGCGATCCCGATGCCATCGTTGTTATCTCGCAGAGCGAAATCTGTGAAGGTGCCAGACACGCGAACGAGATATCGCCAAATTCGAAAGATCCCACGCCGAGGCGGGGACTGTTTGTGCAGCCCGAACGAAATTTTCCCCATCCCCCTGGGATGTATTTACGTCAACGCGACTCCGCGCCAAGGCGTGACGTAGTTTCCACGTGATGCGCATCGCGGGGAGCAAATGGAAGGATTTCTCCTCAATGTGAAGACTCCTTAATCTGCAAATTTATTCAAATACATGAAATGTATTATTGCAGAAGTGAATGCTTCAATTTCTTTAGAAGACATTTAAAGATTCCATTGGGGAGTGAAGAAGAACGTATATAGTTGAATCAATTTTTCCGCTACAAAAGCTAAATTTTTTTTGAGGCCACATGACATCAACTTTCCCTCTAAATATAACGTGGAAACGGAATCGCTTAAAGGTCGCGTGGCGTCAAATTCCGCGCTAAATATAGCGAAGGGGCTGAATTGTTGTCGCAAGACGTGAAATTTCGCTCTACATTTAGCAGGGAAACTGAATTCGCGTGTTGGTCGGTGACGTCAGCTCACGTAACGTCAATTTTCCGGCTAAATTTAGCTGAGAAATGCACGGACGGGGGGACGGATGGATGGATAGATGAATGGACGTACAAGATGTTGGGAATAGGTTGTTTTGTTAAAGGGCGCTTCGTGGTTTAATATCTGAATACATCTAGATATATAGGATATATAACATTATGTGCACTCACTTGAAAGAGCATCTGCAGGTCATTGTAGAGATTTCTGTGGCCGCGAAGAAACACCAAGCAAGATGCATAAAACTGGGAAGCAAAAGCGACGACCCTGTCGCTTTTATCTGGAGGATTCTCAAGCAGCTTGTATCGCCTGGACGAGAACTTGCTGACGAGTTCTTTGATGAAAGATGAAGGCGGCTCAGCATTCAGCCAGCGGTGACACACGTGCCCGTAGAAGTCTTCGCACGGATCGATGCTGTGGTCAACGATGCTGTCCATGTAGGCGACGGCCTTTACATGAAAAATGGTAAGATGAAGTCTAAGACTTGGTTCCTCGCGAACAACGAATAAAGCAATACTAAGCTGTTGGCGCTAGTCTTGTTGCTAAATTAGAGGGTACTCACTATGGACGCCATATTTAAGGGCGATGAGCGAATGCTCAGAACAAACTCACTGTAATAGACTGTTAAGACCGGCAATCTTGATGGTGCGCTCGCCGTCAGCACGCGCTCAGCAGTCGCGCCAATGACATTTAAATACTCTTTACCTCCAGCTCGCTAACACAGTTCATGAATGACTTCAAAACGCTATTAATGTGAAAATAGCATTATCTTTCACTCCGTTTATGTTTCATACTTATTATTACCCTCTGTATAGCTATGTATTACGGTTAGGCATCTGTGGCTTGTACCACCCTACAAAAATCCTCCAATGAGGATTAGTAGCATTGATAAACAAATAAGCAAATAAACACTGCAAGACCTGCCATGACGTCAGGCACAGCGACGCCGGAAAAGAACTCAATCGCAGACTGCCGTGCCGACGCTGCTCTCATCGTCTGCTCGCCACTTGGTCGGTTACAAGGCTTAGGCTACATCTGTTTCGTGCCTGTGGTCTGCATCGTCTGCCCGCTGTCACGGCCGGCTTTCGATACGATTGGCACAACCATAAGAAGTTCAGATGCGCACGCGGATTATTACCACGACAGAAGGCAAAGAACGCGTTCTGGAAGCCGGGCTTTTCCGGTTTTCTAAACCCAATGCCAATCTCGGCGTTCGTGCCTACAGCGCCTGATAAGCTCGCTTTCTAAAGCCGCGCTATGTCGACTCGCACCAGACGATGCTCTCGACGCAGTGTCTGGAGCGTCCACCACACGCCGACTTCTTACTGGCCAGGCAAGTATTAGGCTCCGAACCTCACCTGTTCTACACCGATTCAGTGGACGCAGCCAGGTAAATATGGGGGGAAAACCATAGACTTCTTATAATGTACGCTACAGGTTCAACTGGCGCTAGTGTCTATGTGACTTCCTGGAGGCGAATGAAAGCAGACAGCAATCAGTCTACTTTTGCGGTGCTCCTGTGCATTCCTATGGGAAAACGCGCGTGCATTTTGTCTCTTCGATGGAAAATAACCCCGGCAACTTTTGTTATTTGGGTCGTACCGAATAGTGTTCATCTTTATTAGCATTTTAAAAGTGTAATTGCTTTAGTTACAGCATTTTTGTTTGCCACTGAACGATGTAAACCTTCGGTATATCTCAGGTCCAAACCTCTGTTACCTGGCAGGTGTACGTAAAAACGAGCGACGATTCTAAGCAAAATAACGATCGAAATGAATGCAGAGTGTGCTTACATATTTCTATATGCCCGTCCTGTCACTATATGAACATGACTCGGTCGTGCATCTTTACAAGCGGTTAAGAAACATTCGAAACGTAAAGAATAAACTACGTGGGCTATGAAAAATGTATCTTTTAATTATTTCCTGTGTCGGGCAGCTTTTATCGGGCACCTGAACTCTGACTTCGTCCTATTTTCAGAAATTTCGAGCCTGCATGTGATGTTTTGAACGCAGAACAAGCATCTCGCACATATTCATGAGCAGAAAGAATAAAGCGGTACTTATTTATTGCAAATCTGACTATACTACGTGGCGTACAATTTATATTAATAGTCTGCATTCACAAAGAGTTACTTATCCAGCGTTACTCCGTAGTTCTTGCCGTCTCCCTTGGTTTTCCGCGTGCCCTTTGTTCGTTTGGCACGTGTATCTCCCATGCTGAAAAGCGCCGACGCTGTTTTCGTGCTAGCAGTGTCCGACAGTGCACATAAATACATGTGAAGGTAGCGGTTGTAGCACCGTTTTTTATGCCATGAATTTAAAATAAAAACGCCGAAACTGACTGATTATTTGGTCTGCTTGACTAAGAAATGTTTCAATCTACCTGCTACGTATACGAACGGACCTTTTCCACATACCGATGGCACCAGGCGGTGGCAGCACGAACTAAAAATCGGGGAAGTGACCTACCTGCGCTACCATTCGATAATGGGAGCTAAGCTACCAGTTTCTTCGCTCTCTGAGTTGCGACGCGTGCCCAACGCGACTTTAACAGGGGTACTCCGCCGTTTTCTTCATAGTCCCCGATTTGCCTAAACACTTGCTAAAAACACCAACAAACATCACTGAACTAGTAACCCAAATATTTGGACAAAATAATTTTTTTTTTTCGCGAAGTTACAGAATTTACAATTTCGGTCCTCATCATGTTTTTCAAAGTGAAAAGCTCTACTGGCAACATTGAAAAAGTGACGTCATGGGTATGCAGGGGTTCACTCTTTGAGCTGTAGAATTTGTTCCCAACTGATTATACAAGCAGTTTTATGGTGTCAAATGAATGCTTTGGAAAGTCGCTCCAGCTCCCACGCAGCAGCACGATACAAATGCTCGGCTTAGTTTAGACTGGCCGCTCGAACCGCAAGCCGGCCCACCCGTGACGTCACGGCAATGAAAAGCGCGGGTTTTTTCGAATCTTTGTTTTGGCGTCATTTTCATTTGCCGATTTCACAATAACTATTCTGAATTTCGCGATAATAAATAGCTTACCGGAAAGAGTAAAGGACGGCGATTTCGAAAATATAGTTAGTTGGAGTTGCTAAAAAAATCGCCGGATTTCCCCTTTAAAGACCCGTGGCATCCATCTAAACGTCGTGTTTTTCTTTCCGTCCACTTTCTTTTTTTGTGTAACACAATTATATATATGCTGTAATTACGTGTTCTACTCGCTGATCCACAGCCTCCCTCAAGAATTTCCTCGATTTCTCGTGCCGACTTCCGCCGCTTGGCATCGGGCGCTCGCGCGTGCGCAGAACGCTTCTCGGAAAAGGTCCATTATTCCTGATATTTGCTCTTTTTCGCGACTCCGATTCACTATAGGTGGCGCCACTCGTTTTCCAAAATGGAGGTTATAGTGAGGGTCACGTGCAGATGCGTGCCGGTATACCAGTTGTTGAGTCTGTGTAGTGTGCTCACATCACTGAGCTACACAACTATTCCTGCCTATCCGAGGAAGCTGCGGTGGTATGAGCCAAGGTCACCTCTTTATTCTGAAAACAAAAACGGTGTGTAGCGTAATATCTACGCCAAGAGGAACGTTTTAATTCTGGAACGAAACCGAAACTAACCCCTAGTTTGGATTAAATTTCTCGGATTAGGTGGTAATTTCAAATTGCTTCATAACTCAAGCTGTGTCTCACACCGTAGTTATTGAGTTCAATCAATTGTTCGTGGAAACTTTATTTTGTGAAATACGCGTGTCCGATCCAGGCATTTCAAAATATTTTGGATAGTTCAGTGTCCCTTAAAAACCGGGTCCCTTTAAGAACCCTCCCAACGCTTCGATCGACTCCCTGGAGCCGCAGTCTTGCCTTCTTCGGGTGACGGATAATCCTCGTACTGTAAACGCTCTGCTAATGTTCAGTTCGATATGCATGGAAGTCAGCCGCCTAGGTGGCTCCAATGGTAAAGAGCCGACTCGAATCCCGGTCGAGGTGCCCGCTATCTTACGGAACTGGCCGCTATCTCACGCAGGTGCCCGCAACCTTGCCGAGAAGGCGCCGTGTCACCGAGATTTCTGGTTGCTCGTCAAAACATCTCCAGGCGTTCGAAATCAGTCTTGGACCTCCGCTGGGGCGTGCCAGGTGCCTTTTCGTTGGTTTGGCACATGAAACCCCCAAATTCGAAATTTGACTTCGATATATGGTGGTCGATTGTTTTCCGTCTCTACCCCGAGTGCGGTAGCCAGTGCCCACAACGCGTTCTTAGAAGTGCCTTAATGTGCAGCTTTGCAATGTTTTAATAACATCGAGAGAGCGTCGACCGTCCAGCTGATCAACGCCAGATCACAGAGCGCGCCGCAGCGTTATAAAAAAGAGTGAGAGAGTGTTCGGAAAAAGCTACGCCCACACTCGCTGATAACACTTGCACGGCACTCATCACAAATAATGAAATTACTTTTAATCAATTACCTTTTTTGAAATTTGGTAATAATTTGAATACATTTTTAAGGAAACAATCACGAGAGTAATTTTAGTACTTTTCGATGTACTAAAATTACCCGTAACCCTTACTGTCTTCCCCTCCCCCTTCTAACAGCGCCCTTTGCTTGTGCAAGTTTCCTACCAAAGAGTCCTCGAACCAAGTCTTCGAGAAAAAAAATATGGTTTACCAAAATCGGTAAATTAAGAAAATAAGTAGTCTATAGTTCGGTGATTTTCATCCCATAATGGAAAGTACGAAACCGGCAGAAAAATCTGTCGTTTTGAAAATCTCAAGTGACCAAAAAAGTAACGGTTACTTTTATTTCTTTTTTAAGTAACGTTCAATTACCTTTTTTTCTCAAGTAATCGAGTAATCTAATCGAATGCTTTTTATCCGAGACTAATTTTAATTTTAATCGATTACACTTTCTTCGAGTAACGTCTACGACACTGATATATAGCAGCGCAACGCTCCGTGATCCGGCGCTGGCCAGCCCGCCGATCGAAGCTCCCGTGATAGGATTGAAAAATTGAAGCCTTTATAATAATCTGCGATGCGATGAAAACAGCAATAATACGTATTTATTTACTCCTGTTGGCCACCGAGGAAGGCCGACACTATCGCGTTCTAATTACAAAATAAAAATGGACAAGAGACATTCTTTTTTTTAATTTTTGCTACTTTAGCCGCCTTCCCTTTAGATTGCAACAGAGCTCGCGTCTCTGACTAGATTAACTATGGGAGCTGCGTCACACACCGCAGCGCGGAATGAATGCGTCTACGTACGAGTGTGCATCAATGATTGGCAAGCCCTGCCACTGGGCATCGCCACCTTGCTGCTGGTGCAGTCTACTGCTGGTGTGCGCAGATGGATGAATGGATGAATGGTAATGGCTCTATCCTTTGTAACGGGCGGCAGCTTGCGCCACCTAGCCTAACATTTCGTTATCCCTTCTTTCTTTTTGTCTCATACTTAACACGGTTGCCAGACATATGCCCAATCGAAACCTCTCCACCCGTGGTGGCCAGACTAGCTTCTTAAACGCAACTTCTTGCAAACCTGTATGAAATCGCAAATTGCACCTTACGCGCATGGGCACGACCTGTATGGTCTAGTGCAACATGAGATAGGAATTAGAAGCACGACTACAATGCAATGCACTGTTTAATTTTGAATGTGCCTACAGTCATTTACAGCTGAAGAAATGTAAGGCGCGGCAATCTTGAAAAACAGAGGACTGACAGATGCTTCTCGCACTTCGTGAAGTCAAAAAAAAAAGACATGCATTCGTATTAAAAGGCGTATTGACGCCATTTCTTTGGAATAAAGAAGGCTTCTGCAGTATTAATGTTGCAAAGGATTATTATGATTCGGGCGTGACAGCTGGAAATGCTTACCTCCAAACATGTGTGACTGATGCAAGCTTTCTTGGCCTGGGAACTCGGTGTCCTTAAAAGTTGCGCCAAGATGAAGATCGAAACAAAAAGGCAGATGACGAAACACAACGCTTTCACCAGCTTCGGCTCCGAGCTGGGCTGACTGGCCGTAGGTGCGACGGTCTCTTCTGCAAAAAAAAAAAAACAAAAATAAGAAAAAAAAAATTAAAACCAAAATAAAAAGTTTTTTTTTTTTTTTATGGTTAGGGACAAATTAAAAAAAAATGCGAGGCGTGGTTCATTATTATATTCATGCTTCTTGCTTTATGCTTCGTCATTCGGCGTTTATTTAGATAATACCCCTTTTTCATTACCTCAGGGCAATAATAAGATGCTCAATGTTCCACTGAAGCGGATTCCGAGATGGTCTATTTATTGTGATAACACAATCTATCGGCCCTAAACATCGTTTCAAAAAATAAAAATAAACGAAATTACATTTGTGGGCATACGATTTCCACATTCAAAATCCAACCAAAGATCGTGACACGCCCCTCTTTCTGCGTCTTGCAGCAAACACCAAGGGGCGCCGTCAGACGGCCTTTTCGAACAATAATTGATGCATCAATCTCCTATGCACACAAAGATTTGACGCTTTTGGCAAGATATGATGGATAACGCGCCTAAAAATGGTAATAATAGTAGACAGGTTCCTCCTGTCAGGTGCTCCAATCATGACCTGATGGTAGCTCCCGACTCAGATCTCCGTCAGCGGCATGACGACGTGTTGGTTAATATGTTGATTTAATGGAGAAGTATATGGTATTGCTCTGTACAAAAGCGAGAAAGGTCCGTCTCCTTGTCTCCATCTCTCCCTTTTCCCTTTTTCCGTCAGTTAAAAACAACCTTCTGGAATCCCCGCTGCCCCTCCTTTCCCTCGGTGCTGTCCTCCCATTCGTTCATCACGCTGCAGGTCCGTCCCACCAGACTCTCTCCTGGTCATAAAGTCCGCAGAGGCGCCACAGCCTCACCAGGCGTCACGATGCCGTAGAGGTCACCTTCCTCGTCCAAGGACGCTCGACGAACCGGAGTCAAACACACATGAAACACAAACAGGCGTCGGCGAAAGGCGGATTCGAACTTCGGTGTAGTTGTCAATTACTTCCGGTCTCGGGTGTCCTGCCCGAAGAAGAGTCCTCGGCTCTGCCTTACCACCGCTTCTTCAGCCTGGCCGCCGCGAAGTCGTTTGCTGAGCACGGCGGCCGCGTGTTTTACCATTGCCGATGGCGATGGGAGCACTTGAAGCGACCGTAAATCCCTCTCCTTGACACAGTGTTTGCGGCTACCCCAACCATGGAGAGAATTATAGCCTCACCCACATCTCGGCAGCGTCGTGAGACGGTCCGTATGAAATCCCGCCCCGCCGGTGTCCGTGTCTCCACATGGCGTCTAAGAACGCCTGACAATAGTAACGTTGGGAATCTCCGCGCAATTAACTATATATATTCATTGGTCAAATTTTATGGAGGTTGTGGAAGCCCGAGCATGACCCCCCCCCCCCTCCCCTCCCCCCCTCCCCTCCACCCTCCACCCCCCCAAGAGGAAATAGTGCCCGTGTACTTTTATTGCTGTGAGTTTATGAGGACGTGTTGACATCTAGAACTGGTCACTTTCATTGAGTAAAGCTCAACAATGTGCCATCAAAAAGAAGCCTATACAAAAGCACTTAGTTCTCCCTTTAGTTGATAGTAACTATTCGCCCCTTTTTTGTTTGGCAACAGACACAGTGTCGCCATCTGTACGAAAGCCCAATCACACTTCCGGTCCGCGTATACCTCATATTTTTTTTGTGCTTTATTCTTTTATTGGAGGAGTTAATTACGTCTCACAGTGCTATAAGCGGTCATCCGTCGAAGAAAGCGCATAGATTTGGTCCCGCAAATGCTACATAATCTGCCGTCCCGTTTAGAACCAAAAGTGTTTAAGGGTTATTTGCGCACTGCCGCGACCACGTTTCAACTCATGCGAGAAAGTGCGAATAGTATGCCGAATGCTAGAGTTACAATATGTTCTTTTCTTCATGTAATAACCACGCCGAAGAACGATGATCCAAACCAGAACATTTATAGCGTCCAGCTTGTTCCTAGAGCTTCCAGAAACGATAATGTCCCATGCGCCTGACGAACGCAGCCTACACTCTTAAAAAAAAAGGAGTCCAAAGGGAGTCGCTGCTTCCATGACTCCCTTTGACACTTCACGACTCTTTTAGAGAGTCAATGATTCGTGTGACTTTGTTTTGACTCTTCCCCTTCTCAACGGGAGTCACAGGTCAGCAGCATTTGCCCTACCGAAAAAAACAGATGCCAGAGGCACAGTGTTTAGCAAACTGGGTACTACTCGACATTCACAAAATGTAATTAAAAGTTCAGGCAAGATTTAGCAACACAAAAAAAAAATGTATGTCCGAATTTGTAATCTTCGCAATTTGCCTGCAAAATACATACTGTAAACGACATAATTTTCGCGGGCTCAAATTTTCGCGAATCGGGCCAAAGCTGAAAATTTGCAATTATTCGCGGGTTCTAATTTTCGCGAATCGAGTGTAGCTTCCGTAGCGTTCACATATTGCCCGAATTGTTCGCGGGACGTATTTTTCGCGTTTGTAGGCGATTCGCGAAATCCGCGAAAATTAGGTCCTTGCGAAAATTTAGTCGTTTACAGTAATTGATTTTGAGGAATCAGTCTAAAAGGCAAGTTGGATAAAGCCCTAGCAAATAGTTTCCGGTTAGCCCAGCCCAGAGTTTGGGGAATCCGCCTAAAAGGCAAGTCGGATAAAGTCTGGGCCAACAGTCTCCGACAGTCTGTGGCTGCTCATTACACACATATTAATCCCCCTCCCCCGTAAACGCTGCTTCGCGGCGTCCAGCCGGCAACCCAAGCCCCGCCGTGTCCCTATGCACCTCTAGAAAGGGAGTCCCATACCATGTAGTTCAATGCTTCGTCGACAACATTTTTTTTTTTTCAATAATTGTGCAAAAAAAAATTAAAAAAGGAAAAAAAATGTATGCACGCAGTTTCGTCGACATTCATTTTTCTCAATAATAATTGTAAAAAAAACACAAAAAAAAAAACACATATGCTTATTTTTTGCATCGAACCTGGGTTCGCTCCGTATGAAGCGGGCATCTTTCCACATAGTTACACCTGCGAGTACTCGTTTTGAGAATTCGTTTTATACGAGATCCAACAAGTTTCGCGTCGTACGTATTATTCTAAACCGAATCCTGCGTCTGCATTTTACATATTTCTTGAACTGTCGTGGGGTGCGTCTCTGGGAGTGAGTGAAGGTGCAGCAGCTTATTCGGGACTATACTCCGTTTCATACATAGCGTGCAACGCAGTCAAAGCTAGCGCACCGGTTTGCATCGCCGACCGTGTCTACGTTCACCCCATAAAATAGTGCGTCCTCTGCAAAAACATCTTTAAAAAAGTCGAAAAATGTGCCTCCTTGGAGCTAGTAACTGATAGTGGCTCTATGATTTCGACAAAGCACACATTTTTTTTTTTTTTCATAAAAAGGAAAAGATAATGTAAACTACTTTAAATTGTTTTCGTTTTCGTCCGTGCGGCAGCCGCTGCGGGTTTTCGGGTTGTGTGGCACTGGCTGGTTTTGAAAAGATGGCGTCTTACGCAGCAAGCTCAAGTACATCTCCTGCTCGGATATTTTCGAAGATTCGTTGTGCGAAGACCTTGAAAGAGTGCAAGCAGGTGATCGCTAACGTGTACGCGAGTACAAGAACGCGTTTCCCGGAGAAGTCGGTCGTGAAGTCCTGGAGACGGTCAGTAACGACACCGGAGTGTGCGCCCGTACTGTCGCGAAGTACAAGGTGCAGCGTCTATCTGGCAAGGTGGCGTCCCCGAAGCGAAGACCTCGCAATGTAGAAGTTTTGAGCACGGGGACCGTCAAACATGCCGAATTCACACACAACGCCATTCGCCTGAAGGTGCACCGCAAGTACCCTGAGAGGGGGATTCCAACCCTTGACAGCTATTTCAAAATAAACTGTACAGGCCACAACTATTGTCGATTAACGTCCTATTATAAATTCTTGGACAAGGCTGCTATCAGTGTGATTCCTCATTCCACGCTGCGCGAAAGAAAAATATAACTCGGTGCTGGAGGCAAATAACACTTGCAAAGCGGCAGAGCAGATGGTAGAAATGTGGCCTCTCGGCGACTTATAAATAAAAAGCAAGAAGAAAGGAGGAATTTAAATATGCAGTTCGGCAATGCGCACACAATCTTGCACAAAAAGTACGCCTAAAAAAAAACACAAAAACTTCGCGCGTCTAGTGGGTTCGAACCATTGCCGCCGAGACGTCGGTATCGCCAGAGCACCGCCTTCTACCACTTGTCCACGAAATGCGCGGAAGAACGCTTTTTTTTTTCTATTTTCATGCGCGCCACTTCAGTACCTTTGACATGAGAACCACACTGCGAGTTGCACCCAGGGGGGGAAAGGAGGGAAAGGGAACGCGGCGCAAAGCGGAGGCTGCCATATTAAAACCGCTCATGTTGCCACCATAGGGTTTGCAGCGAAGAAGTTGCTGCCATATACGGCGGACTGAGTTTTACTTTCTTTTTCGTTTTGGAAAGAGAATGTACTGTTGTGTTACATGAGTCCTCCTGCATACAGACAACAAAGTTTAATTATATTTGTCTTGTTTACTTGGTTTGAAACCCTAAAAACGGGTTTTTGACGACTTATTGCTTCCATCATTTTGGAGTACGCAAGGCATTATCTCGCTGTTCTGGTTTCGGTTACGAAAGCAAGCAAAATGCTCGTAGTTCCCGCCCTCAGTACACGTTGGACACCTTCCACACTTTGACACCGGATGACTGGATGAACAAGGATTTACATTTACTTTAGAGGTCACTTTCGCCGCTTCCTCACCGTCGAGCAGCCGGATCAGCTGGCGGCAAGCCGCGGATGAAAGGCTTGAGCATCAACAGCCTGGAGCCACTACAACAGCCCAAGCGCACTCAGTGCCGATACGGGCGACGCGGGCTTCTGTCAACCGAGAGACGGATCCAAGGGGGGGAGGGGGGGGGGGCGACCACTCCCCCCCCCCCTGCCCCCTTCTCGGAGGGCGATTTGACATGGGTGGATCCCCCGAAATAAAACAGACTACCGGCCTGCCAGGTGGTAGAAGCTAGGCTCGGTACTCAAGTACGAGGGTTCAAAATAGGGTAGGTCGCACCCTAGCAGGCACACTTGTACTCTGAACTTGGAAAACCACTCCGTCGCTTCAACCGAGACTGAAGTCCACGGCGGCGGTTTCAAAGCACGGCTTAGAACCAAAAGTCGGCGCAGCGGCGCACATCTAGGGGCCATCGGCGCAGTGTGGTTCTGCGACGGCTAAAACAAAAGGCGCAACCGGAGTCCTGTTTATCTTGCTTTAGATTTTCCCGACCCCCTTCCCCGCCCCCCCCCCCCAAAAAAAAAGAAAAAAAAAAACAAAAAAAACGGAGTTTTGGATCCGCCCCTGGGTCAACCGGTAGCCCAGCACAAACCGTGAACGATCCAGCTCTTCGTCATGACACGGTGTCGCAGAAAGCAGGGTAAAATACAACTACACAGACCACCGAATCAAATGCACTGTTATCGTAAATCTTGGCTTGTGATTGCGATTTGTAGATCATCTTATTCGCTTTGCTGGAGAGACGCAAACGACGGGCATAACAAAATCGTTTGCGTATTCCGCATACCTCGCAAAAGCACTTACCCAGTCACCTTGCGAAAAGCGCGAAACACGGAGTCCGCACCGCCCTGACTTACCCGTCTTCTACCTGCTTTAGAGCAGTTTGTACCTGCTAGTAGGTATGTCTCCTAAAGCTGCAACTTGAAACTAGGGGCAATGCCAGAGAGAAAAAAGACAAAGTTGGGAAAGCATGCTCACTCTCCCCAATTTCTGAACTCTCAAGTGATTGTACCATAATAAATTCACCAACACCAGTTCCCAAAATAAAGAAAAGCACTATGTTCACTACGTAAAAAATGGACACAGCTCATTCATCCGTAGGCAGGTAGGAAACGTTGCCCTAATTTATTCACACCGCATGATGAGCGCAACAAACTCACACGAGATCTACAAGAAAATATCGGTGGTGACTTAAGTTTCCCTGAAATTCTGTATGACCGGTCGTTTGCAGGACCGACTCATCTACTCGGGCGGTGTGCGTCGCTGCATGAAAACGCAAACAACACGAAGCATAAAAACGGCAGGTCTAGGACAACAATCCGGAGTCCATTATTCAAATAAAAACGGCATAATTCTGTTGAAAACGCACGCAGCTTTTTACTCACGGTATGCGTCGAGAATCTTCCACATTTTGAAACGGAACGAAAGAAGATTTACTTTTAAAAGCGCTCGCTGCGTCCTCCCGGACCAGCTGGACCGGATCAGCTGACGACGACAGGACTGAACCCGTCGAATTTCAACTCCACAATAGCCAATTTGCGCTTCGTCTTAGTATGGGCTTCTATCTCCAAGCACCGCACGACACACCACGAACGTTTCAACTCTTTGTCGCATCGCCGTGTTGCACCAAAACTATCTCTATGCACCAAACAGAACGAGATCACCGAAGTCAACGCAGCGCTGTCGTGAACCTTGGCTTATGGTTGCGCACTCGTGGACCCTGTGACTCCCTTCGCTTTCAAAGCACACACGACGATTACGAATGATACTTTCCGTCTTCCGGGAACATCACAGGGGCACTTCTCCGGTCACGTCTTCGCTACATGTGCTCGCACACCGCGTCAAGCTAAAACAATACCGGCGACATGTTGAACGTGCGTTGTTGCTAGATTTTCTCCGACCAAACAAAAACAACGAAAGCAAACCGGCTCTAGCTTCCAGCGTACACCAACGTTGCGCCGTGGCCAGATTTTTTCCATCAGCTCTAACTGAAAGATGACCTACAGATGCAGCAACACTGGTATAAAGTTTTAATATGGCGGCCTCCACGGAGCGCCGTAAATTCTGAGGAGGGTGCATTGGAAGCGGCGGCACCTTCCCCCCCCCCCCCCCTGGTTGCACCAATGCACAGAAAATAGGTTGAGCACGACACAGCACGCACCATGGAGAACGATTGTCGCCGCCATGTTGAGATAAAACGAAGCTGAGCCAGGCCAAGCTACAGTTTAGTACACAACGAAGCTGAGACAGGCCAAGCTTCAGTTTAGTACACAACCAACGTACTTCATTACAAAGAACTAGATAAATGTTAAAACAAAATTTTTTACGTTTAAAAGTTCTAATGTATCTCGACTAAAACAGGAACATTCACGTTGCGTCAAATGAGTTTCGTCGTAACCACTGTCGTCGGAACCAGCGAACGTCGCCCTACTCTTTTTTTCTTCTTTTTCTTTTTTCATAATTTTTTTCATCTTTTTTTAATTTTTTTTTTGCCCTACACGAGCACGTGAGCATGTGCTCACGTGCTCGTGAGCACGTGATCTCACGAGCAGAAGCACGAGCACCCGACGCCGGCCTACGGCGGACGGCGGACGGACATACGGACATGGCTAGCCCCTAAGGAGCTTCGCCCCTAAAACAAAAAGTGTCCCAGAGTTTTTGAAGATTCCTGCAATTTATTGCCACCCACCTGTCCACGCAAAGCAGGCATGAAGCAACAGAACATACTGGTTCACACCAGCTCTTGCCAATAGTCCAGACGTGTGATAAAAAAGATATACAACCTATTGTAAATGATAAGTGTAATCAAACTAATAGAAAGTTAAGCTGCCGATTTAAAAAAATTACTTTTTTTGAAGTGTGCAAATTCTAAAAGCTTCTGTTGTGTTTCAGGATAAATTTTAGAGCAGCATTCAGTTCAGCATCGTTAAGACCATCAGCATTCATTTTTCCATGTTTCATTAAAGGAAATTGTAAGATATTAGTTCTGCATTTCAACGTTTACACTTGCAGACAATTGATGTTACCGCTTCTTTTAGGTGGAATCGAAGTTTCCATTTCAACGTTTATACTTTCACACAGTTGATGTTACTACTTTTTTTTAGGGAAATTCAAGTTGAACCTCGCAGGCGGCAAGAAGTCTCCTAACGATCACAATGCCTCCCTTTGTTCAACAAACTGACACTTGACTAGGGCTGCTATACTCCAGACAAAGTGAGAGTCGGCACTGACTATCTTTCGGAGAGTCGTTCATACACTCCCATGACTCCTTTGCCATAGGAGTCACGGGACTCTTCATAAAAGGAGGGTCCTCACAACTCTTGTTACAGTGTCACTGGGATTGCCAGGAAGGAGTCCAGTGACTCTCTTTCTCCGTTAGATAAGAGTCGTTAAAGAGTCCTAGTTGACTATGTCCTCTGGAGTCGCCCATACACTACCATGACTCCAGTTTGATAAGAGTCGCAGGACTCTCTTAAAATAAGAGTCAAGTGACTCTACTAACAAGAGTCGAGAAAGAGTCAAATGTGTGGTGCGCAAAGACCCCCCACAGGGAGTCGTGGAGACTCTCTTTAAAAAAAGAGTCGAGGGACTCTACAAACTGGAGTCGTGGAGGTGTCAAATCTGCGGCGCGCAAATACCCCCCAAAGGGAATCGTAGTGACTCTTTTATTTTTTTTTTTAAGAGTGTATGTCACGAGAGTGATGTCAAAGCCCCTCGCGCTACTCGCTCAGCGCTTGGTTCACGCGCTACAACCATCTACAATAATCTTCCCCTCTTAATGCGCGACACTTCGTCGTAACTCAACGTCCGGCTGGTCTTGCTTTTTTGCTGACGGTGACGAGCCTGCAGACGATGTCGCATCAGGCGGAGACGTCACCGAATGAGTCCTCGAAGGTGCAACACATGTCGCGATATCGGGCATCGGTTCGTTGTCTAGTTAATGTGCTCTCGTCATCACAGGTGGCTGCTCGTGCTGTTGAGTGCGTCCGATTTATCGTGTCGCGGAAGCAAGGATGAACCTTCATCTGGTCGTGTCGAAGAACGGTGCAAGTGGTGAGCATGCACAAATCGTGTTTCACCAGTCACACGCACAAGATATGTCACCGGACTCACAATTTGTGTCACTTCACCATCCTCCCAGGGAACGCCCTCACCCCACGCACATTTTACCCACATTCTTTCCCCCAGATCAAATGCGCGGTCCGTGCACCTGTGCTTGCCGCATTGCTATTTCATGTTCAGCTGTCTGTCAGTCATGTCTTTTACGAAGTCGGGCTTGATGAAAGGCAACTTCACTCTTGGTTGTCGTTTTAAGAAAAGTTCAGCTGGAGTCCTTCCAGTCACCGAATCAGGGGTGTTTCTATAACTCATCAAAAAGCCGTCTAGCCATTCTTGCACTGATTTTTTCCCCTGACTCAACGTGAGACAGCACTTGCTTTAGCAGTGCCTGCTTTGTGGTCTGCACAAGATGTTCGGCAGCCCTATTTGAAATTGGGTGATAGGGCGGAGACTTTGTATTTATAATATTATTTTTGTTCAAAAACGTTCCAGGCCCTGAGAAACAAAACTGTGGCCCGTTATCATTCACAATTTCTTCTGGGAAGCCGAAGGCAGCGAAGGCATCGAAGGCACTGCGTAGTTTGGTGATAGTTTGAGTAGCAGTGGAAGTGCTCATCAGCCAAACTTCCACCCATTTGGAATACGCGTCCACTAAAACAAGGAGGATATGTGGACTCTTTCCAGCGAAATCAACATGGAGCCTCTGCCAATACCTCGAAAGGTATGGCCAAGGGTGCAGTGCACTCTAAGAAAAAATGGAGGAAAAAAGTAGCAACGGCGCGTCTTCCTCCCTCCTACTGACGCGTCCCCAAGAGGACACGAGAAAAAGGGAGGAATGAGACGTTTTTCTCCTACTCCAGGTAGACGGGAGAAAGCTTTCGCCCTCCCGACTCACCTTCTTTCGGTTTCGTTTTTCGAGCACGTCGCGCACGTTGTTTAATAAATGTTGTTGAGTTGATTGAGCTTCAGCGGCGGCGAAGGCCGCCTGTAATTCCGTCTTCTAGTCCAAACGTGCAGAACATTTTGTTTGCATTGACGTTTTTATCACTAATTTTATCAAACGAGCAAACGAAGCCGCTAGAAACAGCGAAGTTCCGGAGCAGTGCCAGCAGCGCCACGTACACTGGGCGAGATGGCCGGCTCCGGATTGCGGCACGCACGCGGAACCAGTAGCGAAACCACGCGGAACTGTGTTGACGTTTTCGACGTCATGGAAATCACAGGAACTGCGTCCAAGACAGGCAGGTTTTGCTGCCGGCTGCCTGGGTGCCTTGCGTGCTGAGTTCGGTTCTGTTTTCCGATGCCGAGTGCAACCGGCGTTCAACGTGGTTCTGTATTTGTGCGTGTCAGCAACATAGCAGCAACATCGTGATAGCAGTGTTGTGGGTTGTGAACAGAAGACTGGAATTATCGCCGATGTGACCGTGTGTTCGCGTATCAGTTTTCAGTGGTGTAACAACAAGATGAGATGACGTAAACTGTCGGACGTTGATGCCGCTGGTCGGGTCGTAATCGGAGGGGGCGGGGTGTCGCAGGTTGACATTCCGCTTTACATTAAAAAGTTTAATACCACTTGAGGGATTAGGTGCAATCGATCGACATGCTGATAGTCATGTTGGAACGCTAGTCTGAACAGTAAGCTCCTATCGTACAGTAGCCTATGTGACTGTCGGTTGTTTCGTCCCCGAGAGCGATTGCGCTCTGGGGAAAGGACTGAACAGTACGAAGTCATGACGGAAAGTACGTATATTTACAGTATGTAATTTTAGCATTAAAAAAGAATAGTAGGTAAAATCGAAAAAAAGCTACCCTTTATTTTGCTGTTTAAATATACTACGGTTCCTGGAGAAACTGCCCTCCAAGTGGCGCGCGCTGGGATGAGCGCTAGAAGTTTTCGAGCTAGCCACGGCTTAGCTCCGTACACTTAACACCTGCCGCAAGTCGGGGCTTAGACTGCCTTCAAGTTGATCGAAAAGCGATTTCTCAGCCCGTGAAGCATCATTTCCAGCTGAGTGAATATCCGCTCTGCAGAGATTAATTCAAGACGGTAATTGCAGCCTTGCCCGAACAGCAAAAATAGAATAACAAACACTACAATAGAAATACAGGCTACGACGTGCCGTGTGGGGAAACAAACTCATGGCTTCGAACCGCATTGGAGCGGCTTGATTGATTGGCTTTCAAATAATTACGGCATGATCGAGCGTTTGCTTTTTAATAAAAGATTCACCCCCTGAGCCATTGAAAATACTCTCAGAGGTATGACATTGCTGGAAAAAAATCAACATGCTGGAAATATTTTTATTGCTTATTCAGTCACCGAGAAATTCCGTACGTTCAAAACGACCAGTATAAAAGACGGAAACGCAGAGCTCGGGTGTAGTGTGTAGGTTAGTGTGCCGTTGTATTAATGTTTGTATGTGCCATGTATGTGTATGCGCTCAATGTATGTTCACCTGGTTAACCTGATGCTTGTAGTATGCGTAATGCATGTATCGTAGAAGATCCTGAATCGCAATGGTGGCCTGAGGAAATATAAATATTTTTTTTGTAGAACATGAATTGGGCAGTACCTAGCGCCACCTAGCCTAGCTACTTGCAATTACTTTGCTTGACCCTGCCATCTGGGGGCAAGCGATTTAACCTTCTTTCACGCTACGCGATAAACAGCGGCTTCGAGTTTGTTCATTTGAGAGCGGATTTTGGTTTCGCGGATTGGCTTGCCATTCCTCCGTGATGTGCGGTTGACGAAGGAATTGTGACTCGGGGAACGCAAAGGTAAGACGTAAAGTGCGCGAAGTAACTGGGTATCGGTTGTCTCCGTTTAACATCGCAGTGCTGTCGACGAGAAGACTGAGTAGCTGCTTTCGAAACGCAAGTTTCTGTGCCTGTGGGGGGAATCTGGCTTCGGAAATAAACACAGTTCGCGGAAAGCTCGTGTTACGCTTTTATTTGCTGCTCCTCTCGTCCCGTACAAGAGACGTAGCGTCCTCATTAAGCCTTATTGAGCTCGATTTGCTCGATTCAGGGCCGCCATAATGAGATTCAGGCGACGACGACTAGTTGCTCCCCTGCTCCAGGGACGAAAGTTACTCCCTTTCTAAAGGAACATAGGTTACAAGACCGTTCCTCTCCTAAGGGAGGACTATCGATACCCTTTTTTCTAAGAGTGTGGTGTAGGCTTGGCCAATGGCTGTACTACCTGACATACCTTGCATTGCGTCACGTACTCTTCGACAGCTTTTTCAAACCCAGGCCACCAAATAAAGCTTCTAGCTAACATCTTCATTCGGCTGGTGCCAGGATGGTCCTCGTGAAGCAACGCGCGTACGGGGGGAGAATAGTCAAGGTAACAGGGAACTAACTTAATATGTTTTCTGAATAAACACGAAACAGCCCAAATATACTTCTAGCGGATTACTTAAAACCAATAAAACAGTCATACGTTGGAGGAAGCTGAGAGCCAAGCATATCGGCATAGGTCCCCGGCGTCGGTTGAGATCGAAGATGGCGAAATAGGCGTGGCCATGGCGTTCGCGCGGCGTGTCAGTGGCGTAGTTGACGAGCTTTCAATGAGGCCATGCCAGCTGGCCACACTTTCTCCTATATATGGCTCTGGACGGCGATTGACGGAGCGTCTCCCCACGGACGTGAGATACAAATAAATGCACCGAGATTTGCGTAGCTTGGTCCATTCGGAGATGGACGACTCGGAGTTGGAAAGAACGTACCCCACAAAGGTCACACAGAAAAAATAGAGGTTCTCTCCCTCACCCGTACGTCTAATACGAGACGCCCACCCTCCTTGAGGGACGGGTGGGCATCCCGTTGTCACGCGGATACGATACCCGGAACTCTACGCGTGTTCTACTAAAACTCCCTATCAGGGAGTTTCCGCGTCTCCCCCTCTGCTAAGCTCTCAGCAACGAACAAGCCGCTACTGCGCCTGCGCGCCGATGGCCTTGACTGTAGAGTTCCGGCTATCGTAGCGGGTTCCGTAGAGCGTTGCGGGACAGCGAAAGCGATCTACGAAAACTGCCTGTTGTGTCGATAGGAAGTTTTCGTAGACCGCGTTTCCCCCTCCGCTAAGCCCTCCGCAACGAAAAGGCCGCTACTGAGCCTGCGTGCCAATGGCCTTCACTGTGGAGTTCCGGCTATCGTAGCGTGTTGCGGAGAGCGTTGTGGGAGGGTGTAAACGATCTACGAAAGCTTCCTAATGATAAACTGGGGAAGCATTCTGCGTGGCTCCGTTCGACTCCGTCAGGCCATTTGGCAGTACAACGCGACAGGTGAGGGTCCTTCCCAATATTCGCTGATGCAAGTATCCTGGGCAGATTCAGAGACTAAAGGGCGAAAAAAATTTTAGAGGCCTATAGAATAAAATTCCGAAGGGAGAGTTTCATCAGTCATCTTTCCATTGCATTAACAGATGCTGAGGTTCGCTTTATCTTCGACGCTCCCCCATTAAGGTGCAACCCCACCCTTGGTTAGTGTGATTCTGAACCAACAGATGGCGGTGGGATCGCCTTCCAGGCCTGTACATCAATGCGAGAAATCGTGTGTGGTGGCGCTTCGATACAGTGTGGTCTTTTTCTAGATCCTGAATATGACATCCCTGGTCCTTTGCTTGTTTTTCTCTGCACGAGCTTTCTTTGGAACGCGCACGGCTACGCCAGTTCTCGTGCAAGGGGGCCAGTTGCCTACGCTCCGAGCTCACGTCTCCAGCAAATGTGGGCATGACAAAACGCGAAAATCGTCCCCAGCCAAATGGCGAGACACATGCACAGCAAAACCACCGACGCGTTGAAAAATATAAAATTGCCTGTGCGCCGTTATCGGAGATTTCAGAGGCCAATTACACATATTTCAATGTGTTCAGATTTATATTGACACGAATGAAGGTAACGAGAGGACGAACAGTGAACTGAAAAATAAAGGTTTAATCGGCGAACTTGTGCCAAACAAGAAAAGTAAAGAAAGAGCCTCGAGGCAGTAGAAGAGCAGGCGGCGATTCGGCAACGTAACAGAGAGCAAGAGCGAGACTGACTCGACAAGGTCGCTGGCTGCTGCTTATCTACAGTGCGTCACCATCTCGAAAGTTCGGCAAAGAGGTTCGAGCGTCGCGCGCTTCGGGCGAGGATGAACTGGCACTTTCAAGAACAACAAAACAGGGCGCAAGTTACGTCCGGTGCAAGAATGAACGCGAATCTTCGAGAAGTCCGTGACCGAGCGTTGCTTTTTCGGCTCTGCGGGCGGCAATATGACGGGCCGGCCCTTTTGTCGTGCACGTGTTTGACTCTTTGTAGATTTCCAGGAAAACGTGGTGACGTGATAGACCTGGGTTTCCAAAATTCTAGCTTGTGGAATTAACTACCTAAAAAATAAAAAAAAAATAAATGAACAACTTTTGGGGCGGTCAGTTGTCTCATTTAGGTAGCTGGGTGTTTATTTTGACCAAAACCACGAGACAGAAAGACACAAAAAATGACTCTCAGGTTTAGATGTTGAGTTTAGTAAACCAAAAGTAGGACTGGTGCGGGAGTCATAATAAAAGAAATGCCGAGGTTAAAAATTAACTCACAGCAATAAATGATAAGAATTAATTTTAATACGATCTCAGTGATAAATGCAATGACTGGCCAGGCAAACATTCTAGGTCTGTAGATAGCTTTTGCACATACTTTAAGCAATGTACAGGGTGTCACAAAACAAAATAATAGAGTTTTTTTTTACCGCAAGAATAAACTAGGCATTGCCGAACGCTCATTCTCCGCCCAAAGGTAGCGCTAGAGGTCACATCCAGATGTCAAAGTTTCAGCCCGATCCGATACCTTATTCAAAAGTTATAAGTGATTTTCTGAAAAGTTCAGTAAGAAAACGGCGGCCGACGGAGTTTTTGAATACATGGGGCTCTATGGCACCTGAAACGGAAAACGGGCTAAAATGGGGTTCATTTTCCCATTGAAAGTTTCAGAAAATTTCTTAACTTTTGAATAAGGTGTCCGTTCGGGATGAAACTTTGGCATCTGGATGTGACCTAACGCTACCTTTGAGTGGAGAATGAGCGTTAGGCGATGCGTAGTTTATTTTCCGGTAAAAAAACCCTGTAAATGTATTTTTGTGACATCCTGTACCAGTCTTAATTTGGTGATTTATGCGCGCAAGTAGTGGTGTGCAAAAATGAAAAAGATGCAAACGGGTAGAGTTTTACGATGTATAAAACATTGTGTAAGCACGCAAATGGTACGCTAATTAAGAATGAAACAGCCCTACATTTTATAGCGTTGAGCGTATCGAAAGTTAAGGGTGCATCAAAAGCTAAAGCTTGTACACATATACTGCTCCGGCCGTTATGTTTGAATGCTCATAGTACTTTATTGCCCTCAGATTTGGTGTAAGTTGTCTCCTGATTGCTTACAAGAGAACGAAGGACACATTCTAACTCCGGGTTGATAGAAAAACTCCACCTGCTGACAGCTACCAATCATCTCGGCGCCGATTATGAGTATTCACTGCATGCCAACGGTCGCGTGCTTAGAACGAGTTTTTCCCACGTGATTTCATACAATCGCACTTTTTCTTGACAAACAACAACGTTTACTCAGGAAAGCGGTCACATGTGAAGCTTAGAATATTTTGTATTGATTGTGGCACACGTGGCAAGTTGCATAGGTTTTTTTTTTACAATCCGCGAAATAGAATGCTCCTGGGTTGCCTTCGTCTCTAATGCATGTAGCACACAAAAGAGCACGAAATTAATTGCAGTGGGAAACGAAAACAATAATGACAAACAAGCGTGTAATCACGCAAAAACTGAGGGCATTGCACATATACAGAAGGTGAGCTTTGTTTTACTAAATACATTACCAGTAAAGTATTTGGTTTTGTCCTGCGAGCGAAGCGGAACATACAAGTGCGAGCATACTGCCCTGAACTACACTTCCAGTGAACAAGCGCACCATCCAAAGCATCGAGCTCGCTTTTATAGCTTTTGGTGCGCTCAAACCTTTGAAAACACAATTATAATCAATTCTATTATTTCAATTTTTTTATTAAGTGCGCCTATGTGTGTGTGTGTGTGTGCGTGTGTGTGTGTTTCTTTTGCGTTCATGTGCCATTTTCTTAGTTATATAATATTTTTTCCAGAAGTCCGAGAACTACACTCTGCTTCATCATACGTATGAGCCGCATAATCAAAAATGTAGACAAAAAAAAAGAACACAAACACGCGAACACACATTAAAAATGCAATATAACGGCGCATTCAAAATTATTCGTTAGTTTTTTTAGAGAGCAGCAGTTTCGTAGGGCGACATTGTTACCCGTAGAAGGTTATAGAAAGTGCAGTACAACTGTTAGCTCAGGGTCGTTAACGTGCATTACGATGTGGTACACGATCGCATGACGGTAGGATGGAGATGGGCGACTGAACCCAGGGTCTCTGCTAAAGCCCCTAAATAAAGGCGTTTTTTACAAATACCGCTAACCATTATTGTGGAAATGCGTAAGACACGCGCCACACGCGGGTGCTCCGCCGCCATTCGCTTTCAAGGGTCAGTCATTTTAGTGCTGCGCCACCATTTGCCTCCAAGGGCCTCTCGAGACACGGGCCTCGTGCACTGGCCCCTTTGAGGTTATTTGAAAGACCAACGCAAACACATCGAGGAGATTTAGTCCCTACAGGTTCTGCAGCGTGAGCTCCGTGCTTTGAACGGAGCTCGCACTCGAGCATTTATCCACGTGCTCTGATCTGCGGTGCCGCAACACACTCGGCCAACGATCCCCCACCGCACTTGGTTTGGCTAAAGCCCCTCAATCCTGGGAAAAGTGGCGCCATTCATTGTTGTAAAAATGATCGAGGCACGTCCCGCGCGCCACGTCTGGGAAATTCATGGCGTCTGAAATCTAGCTCAGTGCTGCGCTGTGCCGCCATGACCTTCCCAAGGGCTGCACGTTGCACGTGCCTCGTGCATCGACGAAACTTGCGCTACTTCTGAAACGTGAAGGGGCTTTAGGTTTAGTCTGCGAGCTAAACCAAATGAGCTTTGCTTAGAGTATCGGCATTTTTTGTCTCGATATTGTTGTGGGTTAGTGGTTAGTAACAAATCAAACGCAGCTGCCGATCGCCATGATTGAAAAGTGCGACTTCCTCAGCATTAGTTTCGGTGTCAGGAAGCTCACGTAATATTGCTTTGCTTTGTCGCGACTGTTTGAACATTTGTCGAGGACGGAAAAGCGTTTCCTGTGATTTCAGATAAAGCTTCAGGTAACTGACAACCATCATTTTAAGCACCAAGATGTGTATGAAGCGTTGCTTATTTAGTGGCTCTAGTTTAGCCCGACTGCATAGGCACAGAAAGAGAACGAACAGCTTGACCTCGCGCTCTTGGCGCCGCTTCAGTGGTTTCATCAGCCCGTAGCGTTGGCTGTGCTCCGAACTAAAGTAAAGCAAAGCAAATACTCAGATCTTAGGGTTTCACAAGCCAACCCAACAAAAATCACTTAACACGCCACAATAAAAAAAAAATGGCGGGTTTATTTTGACTAGCTGGAGATCTTTTGACGTGCAACCGAAATCTTAGATTAGCCTCCGTCGAATTGCGAGCACCTCGGCCGATATTTAAACCCGACAAATATGGATTCATGGGCCAGCGCGTTGGCTCAGAGACACTGTGACGATTTAATGTGTTGTGTTTTGTTTTAATATCACTGCCACTTAAGAGCCACTGAGGTGGTTTTTTGAAACAAAATATAGTCGAACCATTCTGACAAGCATAGTTTGATTGCGAAAATGAGTTTTGCAAGTGATAAAAACATTAATATGTTTTCGCATACGGGGTGGAATCTGAAATGGCAGACTGCATTTCATGGCGCCCATTTCATTTGGATCGCGTCGGGCATGTGTACCGACGCACAGTAGAACGCGCGCAAAAGTAGCTGTGGTGCACCCGCAGCCTCGCGATTGTTGTTCTGACATCTCTGGCTCGCTCACTGCCGGCATCCAGGCATCTGACACCCTGACATCTGGCGTTTTTTCTGTCTTTCACGTGGCGTTCCAAGCGGCACACGACGGAAAATGCACATCAAGCTGTTCTTGAACACGTGTCGCCATCTATACTTTATATTAAGAAACTACTATTTGCCGTAACTGAATGGGAAAAGTTTGAGGTCTTATAACATTCTTAACGTGTAATGTATCAATATGGAAGTTCTGAAAAATGTAATATTGAAGGATGCTTCATATTTTAATGTCTCGTTATTTTGATTAGTTGACGTGATTCTGTTTTTATAGCGCCATAAAATAATACAATTTTAAACTTTATTTTTTATTTTAAAATATACATTATCTGTAGAGTTTCTTGCTTACTTTTTTAATTTATTACGTCCAATCGAACGCTCACGTAAAATATCGTGAACGATGGGACGTTATAACTCGAGAAACATTTTTTTCAATTTTATAGACTGTGGTCTATTAAGATCTGAATAATTAACTAACAACTAAAACTAATCGTAATATCGAGACATTAAAATATTGTTGAAAGACAGCTCTTCAATTTGACATTAACTCTATAATAGTAGGATACATAGAAATAAAGTTATAAGCCGTCAAAAAAGCACCAAAACGTCATACACGGTGGGGTTGCACCTTAAGGCCCGTTCACACTCTTGCGACCGAGTACGACTGAGAGAGACGAGATCTCTTAAAACTTCTTAATTTTTTTTTTTTAGAACGAGGGAACAAACTGGCATTGTGGCACCATCTATGCGGTGACCCTGGAACTGCATTTCACAAGAGCGAAGGTTTTGCGGGATTTCCGAGGTCAAATGTGCGTAATACCCATAGAAAGGCTCGTTTATAACATTGACAAAAGTTTTTCAAGCCAAGAAAGAAAGGATAATGCGCGAGAGAAATAAAAAAATATGCCGGACCGCAGAGTTTACACTGCTATCCAATAGATGGCGCCAGTGTGTCCTCTGGTTTAAGAAGTTTTAAGGAACCCAGGTTTAAGAGGTCGCAAGAGTGTGAACGGGCCTTTAAGATTCATAACTAAACCTCTTTCTCGTTCTTTTTTTTTAGTTTTGAAGCCGGAATGATTTGTTTCGCGCATAAGCAAAAGGAAGTAGGGATGGGGTAGAGAACCTCTCCTTTTTCTATGTGGCCTCTGAAGTTTGAATAAAGTGGCAGTTGCGAATGAGCGCTTGTCTGTCATGTCTGTTCTCTACTGTGTCCCTGGGTGTGTTCAGATAAGACACGCGTGCCCAGTTGACATTTTTGTTTTTCTTCGTATTTTCATATGTTACTCCCCAATGTGTGGAGGGAACGGAATCACAAAAGGTTTTGTGAGAACAATTTTATTTCTCGAGAAAACAAAAAAAGACTACATAAAGGCGGCAAACCCGCTTTGGCGTTTTGTCATTTCTGCCCAGTTTGACGGCACGTAATAGGCAAAAAACAAACAATATAAAGCTCAAAAGATTTGTTATCAGATATCAGTCTACAATGGCAATACATAAAACAATTTATAGAATTTCGGAAAAATATATCGTGCGTAAAAGATGCACAAACATGGCTACTTTGACGTTTTTACCTTATGTTTGTTATTTATTATCTCGTAGAGTTTTTAAAGGGCCCATGAAACGATTTTAACATCGAGAGAACGTGCACCTTATTACCGTTTTTTGTTTACTTTAGCACAATGACCATAAAACACGACCACTTCTCTCGAAATGTCGCGAATGCGCTGCGTAACCGCAAAAACAAAAAGGAACTATTTCTTGACTTGACTTCACGTACGGCGGCCATAGGAACTAACTTTGTGACGTCACGGCGGGTGCGGTTATTGAGATCGCTTTTGAAGAAGTATATTCTTAGTTTAATGGTAACGTTTAGAAATGATTTCGTTCCAACATAAACAAATTAATCGAAAGTTTTATATTCTTGTTCAGTACAGGAAGTTTTCGCAGCGCCATCTATCCGGAGTAAGTCAAAGCATCCCCTCCCCGTTGCTCCGCTGCCTAGCAACGTTGGCTGGCTGCTACCGGACGAGCGGTGTGATCAACGCGATATAAAAACCACGTTTCGGCAGCTGCGTGGTTCGTTTTCTTTCTCGTGCGCCTGGTTCGCCTGCCTGCAACTATACTCCGTTTCACCTTATGTTGTACCGCAGCGAAAGCTAGAAGCGCGAGCTCATAGCGTTGGCAGCTGCCCTTGGTGCACGAGAGCTTGCGCCGCCGAGGTGTGCCATAGAGCAAGAAGCTCGCGCTTGTAGCCTTTCCTGCGGTACAACACAAGGTGAAACAGAGTATAGGAAGTATTCACTGGCGGCCATAGCTGTGGGCGCGACTGCTGAGCGCGTGCTGATGGCTAGCTTCCAGGGTTCTTTTGCAACGTGCATTCCACACCGTCAAAATGGCCGGTCTTAGCAGCCTATTAATGGGGAGAGAAGGGAGAGTCTGCTCTCGCTGTAGCGACGTCCACAGTGCTAAGGAGAGGACAAGACCGGAAGCCGCGTACCCCGCGGCGCGTCATGCGCACGTGACCCGGGAAACTTTGTATGAGTTGAGGGGCATCCCCAAACGCCATCTTATTTGGCCGGAAGTCCGAAAATCGTTTCATGGGTCCTTTAAGATATATCGTTTAAATTTTTTCACAGGTTCTTCACATAAAGGCCTATTCTGTTGTTTATTTATAATGTGTTACTCTGACTTAAAAAGAAAAATATTTACAGTGCTCTAAACATAGCTGAAAACGAGAAGTCCCGCAACTTCAACGTGCAATTAAAAAAAAACATCTTGGATTTTTTTTTTAATTGCGGTGAAGCATTCTACACGATTACGCCCTGTTGTCTCATTAAAAACATGTTGCATTATTTTGTCTCTGTCAGGAATACAACACTTCGAAGTGCAGGAATTTGGCTACTTTGACATTTTTCACTAATATTGGTTCGCTGTTAACTCGTAAGATTTTCAAGCTTTACTATTTCTTTTTTACTCCTATATTCTTCTCAAAAGGATCTATCATAGACGTATATTTTGTTGTTCTAGCTTAAAATTAAAAATAGTTACAGCGCTTCAAACATGTCTCAGTGTAAAATGCTCTGCAAATTCAACGTGCAACTATACTTCGTTTCACCTTATGTGCGAGCGGAGGCAAAGCTGGAAGCGCGAGCGCGAAAGCTCCGTGCGTTCAGGCTTTGCTCGAGCGCGCGAGCCGGGGAGAAACGCAAAAAGCGCTGGTCTCGCGCTTCTAGCTTTGGCTTCGCTCGCAGATAAAGTGAAACGAAGTATAATCAAAAAACAAGCTGATTTTTTTTTAAAGTTTAGGTAAAGTATACTGCACCACATTTTCGTGCTTTTTATTAAAATTTGTTGTTGAGATCCGACCGCCCGACTACCGCTCGACAAGGATAGGGATATCCCATCCTCGTCGCCACTGTTGTAAACCAAGGCTCCGGAGCCGACGAGACAATATGGAGACGTGTAGCGGTTTCAGAACACAGCAGTCTTCTTCTTTATTTCTCACGCGGCTCCTTCTGTCGCGAGGACCCACTTTGTAAATGTGAAAGATCTCGCGACATCGACTAGTATACAACATTTGTGTTGCTTTATTTTGGCCCGGTCAAAAACACAGAGCTTCAAATTGCACTATGTATACACTCCAGATCAACATTTTTGTTGCTAGCTGCCGCGGCGGCCTCAATTACTCCTACGTTCTATAAAAGAAACTTATCATCATTTTATATTTTATTGAATTTGTGGCCAAGTTCAAATTTGATATATATATATATGACTCTATAAACACATCTATTAAGCAGTACTTCAAAGCTTCAACCGCATCCGTCCTGTGACGAGCCCGGCCCTCATGCTTATTTCAAATGCCGCTCCTCGGTATACGCGTGACCTGAAACACAACTTCCCAGAAACAAAGAAACAAAACAGCCCGGCTTGCGCTCTCGAAGTAAGAACGGAACACACCAATAAGGTGTATTCGGCACACGACACGCCCACACACATACACCACAAACACCTGGCTTGCATTTTACACTTTCTTAAATTCTACAGTTGAAACACTTAAATAGTCTTTTTTTTTTGCATCAAAACTGTTGAAACATTACCGGTATCAGCTGTGGCTTCGAATTTTTTCGGAATTTCCGAGACCACCCCTGAAATTACGTTTTGAAAAAGGCACATGAAATAACCTATTTTTGTCCTAACTTGGCAAAATAGAAAAACCTTTTTTTTTTTTTCACAGATGTGATATTGACTTCTTAATGACGCATATTTTTTTATGTATGATGCGCCGTTATACATATGCGTCACATGCACCAACGCATCACTTCTCAAACTCGACATTGAAGAATTTCTTCTGTAACCTACATTTGCTGTTACTTTGCTGTATTTTGGCAATTTCGTGTACTTTTTTTCTACTTTCCACTCCCTTCTGTAACGCCCTCTCGCATCGCTCAGAAAGAAGAGGCGACCTTAGTTATTATAAATTCTTCAGTTACAACCCTCGGTGAGGTACGAGTGTTTCAATTAAAATTTGGCAATATCTCAAGGATATCAAGGAATATCTCAAATTTGATGAGTGTAAACCTATGCTGCAGAAAGAACCCGCTAAGGCACGCGACCATCATAATGGTATAGTCAGTTACAGATCAATAAAATTAGGCGAGCGAAAGGAAGGTTGGGGAGGAGGAAGCAGACGGAATGCTAGAGAGGAGAGGAGGAAACCTCCTCCTCTCTACAGCGTCTGCTTCCTTCTCCCCAGCCTTCCTTCCCCTCTAAAACGTTTCTTAACCTGTAACTGACTATAGCTCATGTGACCCCAGTGCAAGCCGTCTAGTCTATGCGAAGCACATTTCGTCCTTGCTCTTTGCAGTTTCAATACTATCTCACCTAAGTTTCTTCAGATTTGGAGTGCGTCTAGATTTTCTAGACTGTAAACGTTCCACACAAACAGTAGTGAGTCGATCGAGAAAAACCAAGATTTAAAAAAATATATATCTGCGAGGGAAAAACGTACCTTCAGTGGTTTTGGGAGGATCCCTGGATTTCTTGAAGTTCCCCACTCTTGACTCGGTCATTTCCTTATTTTCCACGGTCGGGGTTGAATAGTTCTCCATCCTGTGAATGCTGAGTCGTAGAACGAAGGCTGCAGGCAGCACCACTCTTAAATCTTCCTCGTCCTTGTTGTTACCGAAAGTCATTTTGGCCTAAGGAAGGAAGAAATGCAGTGCATCACAGCACTAGGCGCATGCCTCGTGCGACCCTTGGACGAAAATGACGGTGATGAACCATGACTACAGTGAACTAGAATAGAATAAAACTAGAATAGAACTAGAACTAGAATATAGGGGTAGCAAAAAAAAAGCGTCGGAGGCGCCCCATCGGCCGTGTGAAGCAAAAAGTGTTGACTGTCGCAAGTGGCGCTGTTGTCGAAATCAGTAGGACATGGCATATGATATTAACCTGCCCCGGCGGGAGGAGGTCCTCCTCACAAGGATCCGGACGGATTCCGCGGTCACCCCAGCAGTCTTGGCCTCCTGGGGCCGGGGCCCCGATGATGCCAGCCCGGCGTGCCCCTACTGCTCTGCCAGGGCGTCCGCAGTTGGCCTCAGACACATTCTCTGGAATTGCCCAAATCTTCAGCACCGCCTCCTTCCCCTGACTCAGGCACGAGGCCTCAACCTGGCCTCCCTTGAGGACTACTACAAATGGACCAGTGAACGCGCATGCCGGAGCCCTTTTGGGTTTTATACGGGATGCACAAATAGCACACCTAATCTAAACAATCAAGCTATGCTTGTTGCACGAATAAAAAAAAATATGATATTAATATGATTTATATTTTGAGCTCATGAAAGCGTACGTTCTCGTGTGGATTCTGTGGTGTTTATGGTCGTTTTTGCCATTTTGTTTCGTGAATGTGAAGAGCTTGGCATTGTGATTATTAAAAAAAGGAAGAGATCAGTCGTTAGTTGATTATACCAACTTTACTAGAACAAGCTCAGTTTCACAGCTCCCCTGGAAACGTGGGCTCCACGGTAGTCGCGAGAACCAGTGTCGCTGCAGTCGAGAATCGGTTCCGGTTCCTCGAGCCGCTCCGCTGAGTGTGCGATGGACGCTCACTTCGCCCCTCTTGTTCTACTTCGTTTGCTTGCTTACGCTGTCTTCGCGTTTCATTTCGTCTTGCGAGCTCTTTGAATTATGTGTTCTGTGTAGCCTCGTTTCCACTCTAATAGGGCACGCCATGCCGACCTGTCTTGCGCGGGGTGCAAGAACGGCTAACGCAGCGATGCCTCAGCCAACGTTTTTAGATTAGGTTGGCCTCAGCTCAGCACCATGCTTGGGGCCGCCGAGAGACCCTATAGCTGACTTCAAAAGGTGGGAAGGAGCTCCGCACAAAAAGACAGGAAACTTACTGCAAAGTGTAAAGTTTGTGATGTGCACTTCGAAGACGAAGATGACGTCATGCACTACCGTCACGTTATCGGCGGTATTCACACGATGGAGAAATCCGCGCAGGGGTGTGCGTCACGTCGACAATAGGCACAATATCTTCCTCAGCTTCGTCGTTCACTCCGACGAAGTGCCGGGGGGGGGGATGTCAGCATTTGCAGTCCATTGGAGCGGTTTCCGCCTTGGCACCACTGCAGGCGAATATAGCGAGCTCTAAATTTGGCAGCAAATAGTTTAACGACAAAATATTATTGTAAACAAACTGCCGCCCAACCAGAATTGTTTGTTCCGCCCGAGCCTCCCTCTCTCCCTCCGCTGAGTAGCTGACGTCATAGCGCCGCATAGCTAAAGCCTGAAGTTTTCGCCACGAGATGCGCCGGTGAGAAATCCCCGGGATTTTTCCCCTCGTGTGAATACCCCTTGAGTTCAGATGCCACACCGCTCATTCCCCTTTTTTTAAGGGGGATTCAACCGCTATTTATTTGTACCCTTTTCCTCATAGATGGCGCAGAATTTTCCGGAACAAACGAGTTGCATGTTCGCAGCTGCGCATGCAGGTCGGGAGCTCGTGGTGGGCTCGGGCTACGGGCTGTTCGCCGCCGACCTCGAGCTAGATCTTCTGCGCTCTGCGTCCGCCGCTGGAGGAAGCGGCCAACAGGCGGCGCGGTATACGAGCCAGTACATGCGTAGATTGCAGTAGCTTACAAAACGTAGAATAAGCTTTGATTTCCGAATGAATTCAAAGTTCCATCCACGTTCGAAATTATCGAAAGCACAAGGTGCGGCGTTGTGGCCGTTTGGAAAACCACATTTAACACGCAAACACTGTTTTGCAAAAAACAAAGAGCTTAATTTAAAGCTAGAAAACAAAAAAGAAATAAAGTGGCAGTTTTGCACTTCCTATGTCGTATATCGGCTTGCTCATCGTCTGAATAGTGGTTTGCAAACCCGCTCTCAGGTTGTGTGGAGTAAAGCCCATCTATCCTGGGAAAAGTGGCGCCAATCATTTTTGTGGAAATGCTAGAGACACGTGCCGTGCGCCACTTCTGGGAAGAACTAGAGCCACTAAATGAGCTGCGCTTAGAGCATCGGCACTCTGTTCCCCAACATTGTTGTGGGCGCAGGCATTTTGGTGCTTGTGCAGAGTAGACGCAACTGGCGATCATCATGATTCAAAACTGCGACTTCCTCAGCATTAGATTCGGTGTTAGGAAGCTCATGTAAAATTGCTGTGCTTTGTCGCGAACTGTTTAAACAAATGTGGAGGACGGAAAAGCGTTTCCTACGATTTCAGTTAATTCTTCAGATAACTGGCAACCATGATATTAAGCCACAATATGAACAAGTGTAGTTACTCTGAATCGTAGCTTATTTAGTGGCACTATTTATAGAAGAATATGGCGTCTGAAATCTAGCTCAGTGCTGCGCTGTTCCACCATGATCTTCCCTAGTGCCACTAAATAAGCTACGCTTCAGGGTAACGACACTTGTCCATATTGTGGCTTAAAATCATGGCGGCCAATTATCTGAAAATTTATCTGAAATCACAGGCAACGCTTTTACGTCCTCCACAAATGTTTAAACACTTCGCGACAGAGCACAGCAATATTACATGAGCTTCCTAACACCGAATAAAATGCCGAGGAAATTGCACTTTTGAATCATGACGATCGGCAGTGGCGTCTGCTCTGTACAAGCACCAAGATGGCGGCGCCCACAGCAATATTGGGAAACAGAGTGCCGACCCTAAGCATCGCTCATTTAGTGGCGAGGTCCACACTTCTGCACGTCCAGAGTTGTGGACCTCGTCGACGAGATCCACAGTCGAGTCAAAAGCAACAAGAAGCACCCGGTTCCCACCCGTAAACTGTACCAAGGAGTTCTCTGTCCAAGCAAGTGGCGCGGCTCTACTACTCGTCCACAATCGCGCGCCAAGTGCACAGCAGCTGACAAGATTGGCAACGGGTATGGCAAGAAAGGACACTTTCCGTCTGTCTGCCTGTCAGCGAAAAAGAACCACCCAAATACACAAAGCCCTGTTGCACTCGAGTTATCCTCGCAAATTCCATAAGTTGAAGGCGCTGCCGGCAAGTGCAGACTAAATTCATTTGATAAAAATCACGCTTTCAAGCACCGCCAACCATTGTTGCGGAAACGCGCAAGACACGTGCGAGGAGCGGGTGCTCAGCTGCCATTCGCTTCCAAGGGCCGCTCATTTCAGTACTGCGCCGACAACTGCTTCCAAGAGCCGCTCGAGACACGGGCCTCGTGCACTGGCGCATTTGACGCCACTTGCAAGACAAACGCACACACATGGAAAGGCTTGAGTCCAGACAGATAAAGAGGGATCGGTGGCCAAGTGCAATAAAGAAAAAAAAAAAGGATCGGTGGCCGAGTAGGTAGCGGCGAGAAGTTTTGGTGGCGCCCTCCGGTGGTTCCCCCTTGTGACGTCATTACCTTGCAAACAACAACTTCGATGGTGTTTGTTATCAGCATGGTGGAAGCTTGAAATCATTGCGCTCTCAAAGGAACACTGCCAACACCGTCAAAATTAAAGTTCTTTCATTCCTCTTATTTCCGTCGATGATAAATCCCCTTTCCGACGTCATAGTCAGCGTTCGGCCAATCGTGGAAGGCCGACCACAGCGACGCTTTTGGTCGCGCACGGGGCTATGCTAGGAGCACGTGGAGCGAAAGCTCGCGCTGTATAACCCAGGGATCCTGGGTTCAATCCCCACCCCTTCCCGTTTCGATCTAGATGAGCATCGTACCGGCGTGCGGTCGTGTATTATTACTATTGCGTGATGTACGTTAAAGACCCCAGGCTACCGGTTGTACTGCACTGGCTAAATTAATCACCTATAGCTGGGAGACAAGTCGCCCGTTGAGGCAGACTATGTTCTAGGCTGTATAAACATACACACACCCCAATTTGTTTCCAGATAGGTAAGGTAGCACCGCTTCGTTCCACCCTGACATAGTAAGATCACTCTTGAAAGAGGTGTTCGTAACGAACAATAGCATAGTGAACTCCCGAGGTTACTTACGAAGACACTAAAGTTATTTAGAGGTTAATTTGATTTTGCCTAAAAATTAGAAAGGTGAAGAGAGAAAAAAAAAAAAAAGAAACGTACGGCTCACCTTAGGTATACAAACGTATTTTCTACGTATTCATGGCCCGTTTGGTTTTCTTAGTAATCCGCAAAACGGGAAGTGGTAAATTTACAAAAACAAAAATTGTTTTGGGCGCCAAAACGTTAACGTCAAAATTCAATTTGCATCTCAGAGTAAACACCTGTTTGTTGGTTAAGAAAATATATTGTAATTGTTCAAAATAATAGAATTCATGCTTCTTTTTTGTTTTTCATATCCACTAGCCACCAAACAAGGTCTATAGAGAATGAAAATATTTGAAATAATGTTTCGTAATATAAATGTTGTTCGGAATAAGTATTTTAGCCTTCTTTGCAACTCATTCAACTATTTTTATTAATTTCTAAATACATATTAGTAGGGTGCCTTCATGTGCGCTTTGCTTAGGGTGGAGACATCTGGCCAATTTGTCCCACACTTTTATTTTTATTTTTATTTTTGTTCAGAAGGGCGTGAAAGAGCGTGTCCCGGCACGGGTTTGTGGCGCTGACTGTGCTATGGCGACATTTTGTTTTCGTCGATTTATTTGTACTTTACTCGTAAGCGCGTGCTGTCGGCATCGGGTACTACAAAGGGTGGCATCACCCTAAGCAGAAGGACATTGAGGCACCCTACATATAGGATATCTTAGGATGCCTTCATGTGTGCTTTGCTTAGGGTGGTGGCATCTCACCATTTTGTCAAACACGTTTTTTGTTTTTTTTTGTTCAGAAGCGCGTGAAAGAGCGTGTCCCTGCATGCGTTTGTGGCGCTGACTGTGCTATGGCGACATTTTGTTTCCGTCGATTTCTTTGTATTTTCCCCATGAGCGCGTGCTGTCGGCAACGGGTACTACAAAGGGTGGCATCACCCTAAAAAGAAGGACATTGGGGCACCCTAGGATATCTCTGCTCAACCCTGCACGATCTTAGGGTGCTTACGAGCCACGCTTGTAGCGTATGGAAGCGTTTGACCACGCGCGCTAACATAGCACTCACAAAAAAATAGAATTAACAAAAGTATCGCCTTCACAGCCTTATCAGGCCTTTCGCTAGGAGTCTGCTGATTACTATACTTTGTTTCACCTTGTGTTGTACCGCAGGAAAGGCTACAAGCGCGAGCTCTTTGCTCTATACTTCATCTCACCTTAGCACGGACTAACTGCGAAGGCTGTGCAAGCGCGAGCGGCTAGCTTCAACTGCCTTGACTGGAGCACTCGCGGCACGAGCGCTCGTGCAGTCGCCGAGGCTTCATTCAAAGCAACTAGCTCGGGCTTTTGGCACGCGCGGCTAACAATAGTCCATGCTAAGGTGAGACGAAGTATAGGGCACATCTCGGCGGCACAAGCTCTCGTGCACCAAGGGCAGCTGCCAACGCTATGAGCTCGCGCTTCTAGCCTTCGCTGCGGTACAACATAAGGTGAAACGGAGTATAGTTACACTTTTTTTGCAATGTTCAAAAAGTGCCTACCAACGGAGCCATCAATTCTAATTTTATTGTGTCTATGTTTATACAGCGGGAAGTTAGTCAGCTCTGAGGGCATCTGGTGTCTTCGTTGGAGATGAAAGACAGTGCAGTATACCACTGCTTGTCTGACATCTTAAACGTGCATCACGCAATAGTGATACATGCAGACTTGTACCGTACGCATTACAAGTAATCAAATTACTTGTAATCGAATACTTTTTGAAGTAATTTTGTAATCAGTTGATTACTTTTATTAGGCAGTAATCACAAGAGTGATCTGATTACTTTTTGAAGTAATAAAAATTACTTCTAACCCCCTGCACACACCTTCTTTTTCTGAAATGAAAAAATAAAATTTACTTTTTTTTTCGAACAGAAAAAAGAAATATTTTTGCGGAGCTGTAGGAAACAAGGTCAACCCCTTTGTATGTACAATTTTTGTGGAATGTTCGTTTTTTTTTTCGCGCTCGGACTGGGATTGGGAAGCCCCAGTGCGTTACAAAGGTCATTCAGGGCGAAGTTTGAGGGAGCAGAATGTAGCTTTGTAAGTCCTTCGTTCAAACTGGCCCCCTCACGCACACACACACAGAAATAATAATAAAAAAAATCCTGCTTACGGTACCTACACGCAGCCCGTAGGGGAACCAGAACCGAAGAATGTCTAAAGCGGATGCAAAATATAACAAAGCCAGTTCAAATATTTCCCTATTTCCTCTACGTAGCCTTTGTGACAAGCAAGGTTTCGAGTTGAGAACTGGTCGGGGCGATCTCTTCCGCTATTTGATACTACACATGATCCGTTTGAAATCCTGGAGCTGCTGCTCTTTTGTATAACATGCAAGTTCATCCACATGTGAATAGTAAAATGAGCGACAATCAAGATCTAGAACCCCCTCCGCTCCCCCCCCCCCCCCCCCCCCCAAACTGGCGTACGCCCAAATCATTAAACTTCTTCAAACGAATTTTATGCTTGTGTCCGCATTGTGAAGGTGCAACGACCACGAAGAGGGAATCCGTTTTTTCTTCTTCAATACTTGTGAAAATGTGAAATATAGGTTCGAAGTAATTCATTGTTATGAGCGTTAAACATGTAAGTCTTAACACAATAAAGTAATCAGAAAAGTAACGGTTACTTCTTCAAGTAATGTCCAATTAATCTTGCTGTCGAGTAATCAAGTAATCTCATCGAATACTTTTTAGCCAAGAGTAATAGTAATTGTAATCGATTACGTTTTTTTAGTAACGTGTACAAGGCTGGATACATGACAGCACGCCGGTACGATGCTCATCCAGATTGAAACGGGCAGAGGCGGTGGATTGAATCCACGATCAGTGAGCTTTACAGCGTGAGCTTTTGCTACACGTGCTACCGATCCACGAGCAACGAGACATCGCGGTCGAATTCGAGCTCGAGAGAAAAACAACAACTTCAACAGCAAGAAAATCTCCGGTTTGAGGCATTTAGCACTAGTGTCGCCATCTCGTTTATCAAGTTGGACATAAAATTAACAGGGTGATTTTATTTACACAAATACGCAAATACAACAATATTTTGCTTTCTCGTCATGGTCTTAAAATTAACATTAGAGGCACCCCTAGTACGTACGGCCAAGCGTTTTGTCACGTTTGTCTTCTAAATAATTGTATTTTCAAAAATGCCTCAAAACGCGCTAAAAACAGTCAAAACGGTCATATTTCTTGATTTTATTAAAAATCTCCAGCTCTCTAAAAGAAAGATCCAAGGGCCGCACAACCTTCATTACGTTATCATAAGTAACCCCCAAAAGAATGAATACTATCGTGCATTCCTGAAACTCAGGTTTGTGTAGCGAAATTTGCCCATTGAGTGACGAGCGGTTGAATCCCCCTTAAGGCTGGTTCACACATCTGCGTTGGTTGCGTTCGCTTGCAACCGAAACGACCGTAACGACAAAGTCACCGGGACAAGTGTTCGCCGTACACAGCATGGCAAGCGATGCAAGAGGTAGCTTCGCGAAGCGATCCATGAGTCGCGGTTTTTACGGTGTTTTGGTCGTTACGGTCGTTTCGGTTGCATGCGAACACAACGGTTGCAAATGTGTGAACCAGCCTTTAATGCGAAAGCGTTGACTGTCTCATGAAGCGATCTGATGTCATCAGTTGGAAGCGCGAAAACGGCTCATATAGTTTCCGCGCGCCTTCGGTTCCATTGGCTGGCGCGCGTCGACGGGGCTCCCATTGGCCGCTGCGCCATGGCTTCCGAGATCCCGATGCGCGCGCGCGCTAGTACGCAGCAGACGACAAAGGGAGCGGACGAGCAGACGACAAAGGGAGCGGACGAGCGGCTGGCATGCTTTCGCATTCACAACTCATAAGAAATAGGGAGCGGACGAGCGACTTGCATGCTTTCGCATTCAGAACTCATAAGAAATGCTTAGGTGTACCTCGAGCTTTTTTTGTGTTTTGTTATTGTTGTTGATGGAATAAAAGAGAAACCAGAGAAATTAGCCGGGAGGTATCTCCTGACTGGCTACTCTGGTAAGGGTGGGAAAGAAGGGTAAAAAGTTGTGAAGAGGAGTTAAAGGCACAAAAAAAAAAGCAATATAAACTTATTTTACATTAGAGTTTCTTTATGACACCTGTCGTGGTAAGAACCGCAGAAGGGACTTCGTCGAACGTGTGGAGGTGGCTTCGATTCTCTGCGGTCCCAGAATTTTTTCGAGGGTGAGGTCTTCTTGAGGGGATGACTAAATTTCCCTTCTTAGTTGTGTACGTTCAGTTTCATAGTCGGGACAATTCAGCATAATATGTATCAAATCCTCAGGCGTGTTGTAGTTACCGCAGTTTGGCGAATTAAGTCTTCCTATGAGGAACAAATACTTGTTTGTGTATACAACTTTTAGGCGTGTTCGATGTAGTGCAGCTTGGCGCTGAAGGGTAAAGGCCGGTTCAGACACTTGCGTTTGAGTGCGTTTGACTGCGTTGCGGCGAGAACCGAAAGCGAGTCACCGGCACATCTGTGCTTCGTATGAAGCGTGGAATCCAATTTAAGGAATATTCTTGGCACGCGATATAAGCAGCAGGGATGTCCTGGTGTCTCGCTGCCGCAACGCAGTCAAACGCAGTCAAACGCAACTGTGTGAACCGGGCTTAAGAACTCGAGGTACGTGAAACATTAGGTGCAGGTCGATAGTGCGTAACCGTGTCCCTTGATCCGTGTCGTCGTCCCACAGGCGTTTGTTTATGGTCTTCCACAGGATGCTCACTGTTTTTATATCTGATCTTGTATATGGGGCTTGTACCTCGTTGATGGAGTTACGGGCATCTGCTGCTACAGCGTCGGCTAATTTATTTCTTGGGACACCGGAATGACTTGGTATTCTCTGGAGGCATACGGCATACCGAATGACCGTTGCGTATTGCGTCCCATTGCAGTTTGAGGAGGTACAATAATAGTTGCCTGTTTGGGCTCTTCAGGTGTGGGAAGTGGAGTGATTGAAGGGATAATATAGAGTCCGTGTCTATTGTGCAAGAACGAGGGGGGATTGCCTGAATGTGTCTTAACGCCTCGCGAATAGCTACTAGTTCAGCAGCTGTCAAGGGCATTCTTTGAGGAAGTTTGTAACCACTTTTAAGTGAAAATGCGGCAATGATCACTATACCAATGGAGGACTGGGTAAATGTTGTGAACGCGTCGGTGTATATATGACACGTATACAGAGCAGTGCTCATAATCAATGTAAGATAAGGACTGTTGCCGTGGGACGACTGCGGGGAGCATTGATTTCTTCGCAATTCCCGGAATAGTACTGTAGATTTTGATTTGAGGTAGTGTCCATGGTGGAATGGAGAGTAACGTATGACATTGAAAAGATGTTGGTAAAACGTGCTTGTGATCAAGAATCACTGCGACAATACAACTATAAAAGCATCTTTCGGAGATGTTCGCTAGATGGTGGGTCTTATGGCGTGCCAGATGTCGCATATGATTCCGGAGCGTCTCCTGGGTACGAAGAGATATTATGGAAAGACTGTGGGATTCTGCTATTGTATCTGTGGTGGATGTGCATCTTGGAACGCCAAGACATACTATGCGTGCCTGCGCTTCAAGTGGCTGGAGCTTTTCGTGTTAGTAGGACTGAGGCCATGCAGTACAGGAAGGCAGTAACGAAGAATGTAAACAAACAAGCTGCTATAGACAATTGCAAGCATGGCACCCGACTGGTGCCCTATGCGTGCGAGCACCTGCAGTGTGCGCGTGAACAAAGCTTTGGCAAGCTCGCAATTTCACGCACTTGCCTGCACGAGCAGAGGCATGGCGGCCTCCAGATGCCCTGCTTGCAATCGTCTATAGACCTTTCCAAAAACGAGTTTTTGGCCGGTGCCATTTTGAGCGTTCGTGCGTATGGCGCGTGCTTTGCTCGCTTTCCGAAGCGACAAACACGCACGTGCTGGGCTGTGAAGATCGCACGCTGGACTGTGATTTTGTAAACATTGGAAAGGTCTATACAGGCAGAGAAGTCCACTTGTTGTAGCTCTCCGCTCATTTCCTAGCTTTGGCAGGTTTTCTTTATCTTCATTTTTTTTTTTCACGCCGTTTTTGGCCGCGTGCGCTAAATTTTTTATTTGTGATATGTGTGTGGCTAAAGCCCCTCTATCTTGCGAAAAGTGGCGCCATTCATTGTTGTGGAAATGGTCGAGACACGTGCCGCGCAATACTCATGTGAAGAACATGGCGTCTGAAATCATGCTCAGTGCTGCGCTGTGCTGCCATGATCATCCTAGTGCCACTAAATAAGCTACGCTTATTTAGTGCCGCTCATTTAGTGGCCCTAGATCTTCCCAAGGGCTGCACGCTGCACGTGCCTCGTGCATCAACGCACCTTGCGCTACTTTTAAAACATGAAGGGGCTTTGGACGTGGCCCCGAACTCGCACCACCTTGCGGAGCTCTAGTGATGTTGTTCTATACGCTCATTTTGCTGGGCTGCAGAGCGTTTGGTAGGGCCGAAGTACAACTTCGCGCGCCAGAAATCTCGAAGGCCATGGATGAACTGAAATTGGTGGCCCTCGGAAGCGATAGGCGACGGACCACTCGCTCCTGACACGTGTCTTGAGCCTTCCCACTACAATGCTTACCGTACTTGTAAGGTTACGCTACTTGTAAGATTACGGTACTTGTAAGATTACGGCACTTGTAGGATTACGGTATTTGTAAAAAAACGTCAAGACCGAATTTTATCCAAGGAAAAGCTATTTATGAATTGGTGCTTGCTTTACAAGTAGGTTCATATATGCGACAATGCATGAGGCGCATTCCTCGTGCGGTCGCTCAAAGCAAATGGTAGCGATGCACTCGCTCGGTACGTTTCCCGCGCGTAATGGGTGCCCGATGAATCCCTCTTCGCTAAAACCCGTCGTCTAGCTATCCCTGGTCACACCAGGTACAGCTAGGACGTCGCATGTACGTGACCAAGCAGCATGGCGCCATGGGTTCTCACTCGTTTGGTCTATAAATAAGCACGTTGAATCCAAATAAAAGCTTAATAATAGTATGGGGTCGTGTATCACTACAGCGTGATGTCCCGTATAATGTCTGCGGCTATGGCAGTACTTCGCTGACTAAAAAGACCGATATCACCAGACACTTTCGTTACGCCGCCGCTGCCGCAATGCACCGAGGGAACTTTAGTCTGTTTGCACGTGACACAACCTTGCTGAAGCACTGCGCGTTCAGAGCATGACATGGCACCAGGTGTCTTGAGCACTGCCACCTGCCTCCTCTGAACTAAAGAATTATGGCGGCGTCACACATGCGCCGAACACTTGGTGAGATCGGTCTATTACTCCTCTACAGCGGAGACGTCAGACACTTCTTGGGGCAGACTAACGTCCCATTTTTAAACATCTAGGCAACAAACTACTTTGCTACTTTCATGCATCCAAAAGTCAAATTTGTCGTTAGAAGTATAGACAACGTGAGGTTAGTCCGCCAGAGTTTTGGGCGATACTTTAATGGCATGCCTTAACAGTTTCGTTTTAAACGAGGTTAAAAGTGGCGTAAGACTATCAATCTCACTACAGCTTTAAGGTGGGCAACTATTGAACAGATGGTTTTGTGGAAACAGTGGTCCGGCGAATGTAAGGTGCCACATTTCTTTTTGTTTTCTCCTTTGCGGAGGTTATTTTTCGTTTCCCCTGACAACCATAAAAAATATTCGCGATGCGACATTCAAAAACAATTTTGAACTGACCAATTTCTTCGTACAAGTTTCCTGAGGCGGTGGATGGTTAGGGTGAGTTTAGGCATGTCTTTAAGTGTATTCAGATTACTGTTACATACTGAAGATAAGAACTTTAGTCAGGTCTGCACGACAGCTACCCTGGGGCCTTTAACAAACATCACGCAGTAGTGATACATGACCACACTTCCTGTTACTCATTCAAATCTAAACGGGCATAGGTTGACACTTGCAACCATTATCTTTGAGTTCTGTTGTGCGAGCTTTCGCTCTACGTGCAAGTAATTCGGGCCATTTTCCTAAAGCCCTATGTTTCACTTTATAATTCTACTCGCGGACAACTTTTATGCAGTTAAAGCTTTGAGCGCAGGGGCGCTCGTGCGCCTTCAGCGCCTATCAAGCCTGTGAACGCACACCCTTCACTTCTGAAATACTAAAAGAAACTTGTCGGCGAGTATACACGCGTTGTCACCTCAAGTAAAAAAAGCTAGTTTTGCGCATTATTCCTACGCCGCGAGAAGTAGTTCCTAGATTTGGTTGTCGAAAGAAGAAGCGAGGCTTTTGGCGTTGAAACGTGTACATCTTGATAAGATAGCATATATCTAATCTAAGATGCACCTACATGTATCTTAATTATTCTTATAAAGAGGTGGAATTCGTAATGCTTCGCGAGGAGCCGGACTTTTTGCCACGGTTCTTTAGGTGAAAGCACGTATTTGCGGCGAGATGTTTTGGTGGCGCCCTCCTATGGTTCCCTCTCGTGACGTCATTACTTTGCGAACAACAAGTTTGATGGTAATGAGCATGGCAGTAGCTTGAAATCTTTGCGCTGTGAAAGCAACACCGCCAACACCGTCAAAATGAAAACTCTTACATTACTTTTATTTTCGTCGATGACAAATCCTTTGCTGACGCCACGGTCAGCATTCTGCCAATCGTTGCAGGCCGACCACTGCGACGATTTCGATCGCTCCCGTTGCCAATACATGTTTGCAGACATAGATTCCCGACTGGTGCCCCATGGGTGCAAGCACGTGCAGCATGCGCGTGAAGGTGACTTTGGCAGGCTTGCAATTGCACGCGCTTCTTTACACGAGCAGGAACATGGCGGCGGCCAGACGCCCTGTTTGCAATCGTGTATAGACCTTTCCAAAAAAGGACACTTGGCAGGTTCCATTTTCAGTGTTCGTGCGTATGGCGCGTGAGCGTGCAACGCTGTCAAACTTGGTGGCGCGCGCGTGTGCTCGGTCTGGGTTATAATTCGCACGTGCTATCGAGCCCATTGTGACGCTGGGTGAAGCGACGCGCTCCAGTCAGCTGCTTTGACAAGGTTGCACAGTATTAGCGGCGAGATGTTTTGGTGGCGCCCTCTTATGGTTCCCCCTTGTGACGTCATTACCTTGCAAAAAACAAGTTCGATGGTGTTCGTAAATAGCATGGTGGAAGCTTGAAATCATTGCGCTCTTAAAGGAACACTGCCAACACCGTCAAAATTAAAGTTCTTTCATTCCTCTTATTTCCGTTGATGATAATCCCCTTTCTTACGTCATAGTCAGCGTTCGGCCAATCGTGGAAGGCTGACCACAGCGACGCTTGTGTTCGCTCTCGGGGCTAATACAAGAAAGTATTGGCGATTTTCATCGTGTTCTATTAGCCCACTTTTACGGGTTTGTCTTTAGACCGCCCGTCGCTGTAAATTTCTGATTCGCTCGAGAAAGCTCGCGAACGAACCTGCCGCTAACCCTTTTTTTGTTTTTCTAGCCGCTAGGTGGCCGTGGATTTTGCAGAAGTCGCAAAAAGTCTCCACTTGAGCGATAAACACCAAAAACCGACCCCGACCAAGCTGAAGCAGGTGCAGAATACACGCGAAGTTGTATTTGGCCCTTTGGCTTCTTTTGGTAGGCTCGCTATAACTCGTTCTTACCGAGCTTTGAAGGCTTGCAAGCTTTTTTTAAGGTACAGGGTGTCACAAAAGAAAATTTACAAGGTCTTTTTTACCGCAAAAATAAACTAGGCATCGCCGAACGCTCATTCTCCGCCCAAAGGTAGAGCGAGAGGTCACAATCAGATGCCAAAGTTTCAGCCCGATCCGATAACTTAATCAAAAGTTATAAGTGATTTTCTGAAAATTTCAATGGCAAAATGGAGCCCATTTTTGCTCGTTTTCGGTTTCTGGTGCCATAGAGCCCCATGTGTTAATTGAGCTCCGTCGGCCGCCATTTTCCCATTGAAATTTTAAGAAAATCAGTTATAACTTTTGATTAAGTTATCGGATCGGGCTGAAACTTTGGCATCTGATTGTGACCTCTCGCTCTACCTTTGGGCGGAGAATGAGCGTTCGGCGATGCCTAGTTTATTTTTGCGGTAAAAAAGACTGTGTAAATTTTCTTTTGTGACACCCTGTACATTCGCTTGCATGCTGCACCCGCTTGAGCTTAGTTGTGGTTAGAGTCACTAAATAAGCTTGAAAGTAAACATTTGGCAGAAATCTGCCTGGTTGGGTAAGAACAATTAGAAGAGGGGAAGGAACGCCAACCAAAAATCGAAACGTTGGGCTCCTTTTTATTTTTGGTTGGCGTTCCTTCCCCTCTCCTAACTAAATAAGCTACGCTTTCAGAGTAGCGCATTCCTTTTCTTTGACGTTTTGCCGACAATACAGTCGCTCTATCCAACAATATTCTAATTCGCTGCGGCATCATTGGACAGCGGCAGTCACGGGAGCCGCTATCATCATCATCGCGTTTTTTCAACGCCACCATCTTGGGTCCAGCGATCCGCTGCCTGCTGCCGTTTTACTGTTTACTGCGCGCGCACGCTGAAGTCTGTCGCTCAGATGCACTTTTTCCTCCTTAAGTCGCGATACGAACAACACGCTTTGATTCGCTGCCACAGTTGCGGCTACGGCAACTGGCGCAGGCGACGGCTAGAGCTCGGCTTGTCTCAGCTACAGTCGTTCCTCCATCTGCGCGCGGACCCAAGATGGCGGCGCCTGACGCGCTTCAGACGCGTAGTTTGGGAGTTTCGGTACTCTGAAGGCGTAGCTTTATTTAGTGCTCTAGTTGTGGTCGGTTGTTGCTGTTTATCACTCAAATGGGGCTATTCGTGACTCCAGCGACCTATAGGGGACGCCACTATCGGGCAAATATGGCGGTCTAATACAGGTCGTGCCTTGTCATGTGCCAGGTCAACGCACAACGCTGGGGCTTCAGCAAACAAGCATTGGACTCAAAATGGTTTTCCCCGCTTTTTATACTCCACGTCTCGACCCTGCGTCGATGTATTGGCGTAAGCGAGCTTCCAGAGGCTTGACTTTCTTTGACGAAGCGATGAAAGGACTGCCTAATGTCCTTCCACGGTGCTGCTCAATGTTGATAAACGCGGAATGACTGGTTCCCGCGGTTGCATAGGTTGCGTGTAGAGAAACCTGGAAACAAGCTGATGCTAAATAATTAAGACAGGGTCGCCGGGACAACTTCTCTATCGCGCAAACCGCCGACAACATGTAATCACAGAAGCCACAAGGGACTAGCAGAAATCACGAAAAGACCTCTTCCGGCCAATTCGCTACGTGCCGTCTGTTTTGCTTGAGTCGCGAATATTCCATTTCATTTTAAATGGGAGCGTAGCAGAAGTTACAACACAGAGCACTGACCTTCAGCGTTCCTTTCAAGCACACGGGCTCGTGCAATGCAAACATTATCCAGGGCCACATGCTCGAGCTTAAGGGGGTATCCACTGGCGGCCATTGCTGAGTCCGCGACTATTCGCAACTTTCACGACCAATATGGGGCGTATTGGTGCCTATCAAAACGACTGTCATCTGGATGATCGTCGTAGAACAGCGGTACGAGGCTGGGTCTGGGACGCGTGAGCAATTCCAGTTTTGCTATATATGAGCTGTATTAGAGCCTTAGTTTATTTTTTCACGTCAGGAAGGTGTTTGCAAGCACCTTTATTGTGAAGCCGATCATCCAGGAGCTAGGGAGAGCGATTCTCACACCGCGGTACCACCATCGCTGAAAGTTGCGAATTCCACGTCATCAAGGTTGCCGGACTTAGCAATTTAGAAATGTGAGCTCCTGCTATGCATGTGCTGTGAACAACACCCTCAAATATGGCGTCCAGTGACTTCGGCTTCGTTCGAACATAGATTGAAACAAATTCTAAGACCTATTCGCAACCCCAGCTCGTCGCTCGCCATAGGAGCGGGGACGGCGGTGGAGACGGTGGCAGGGCTTGCTGACCTTGGTACCGCTGTTACCGCATGGTTTTGGTCAACGTGCTTGTGCATTATGCAGTTTTAACGAAAAGAGCGAGTGCGTTAAAATCGTAACCCACCTCTTTCGAAATCATGGTTCCAGAGTTTCTGGTATGAAAACACATGTTCGCGTTCCATGGATTCACGAGCGGCCATGGCATGCTTTCAAGCGAGATCTCGTGAAAGCGCTCGTGGTGTGCACGCGCGTTCTCTACCCAAAAATCTCGAACCGGTGACTTCGTAAAAAGGTGGACTGTTTTGTTCCGCTCCGCGACTTTTAAAAATCAACATGTTCATTTTCTTAACGCACGTCGACATCTCCATCACCTGTGATATGCTCCTGCCCTCACCGCTTGGTATCTGAAGTCAAATAAATTAATTTAGGCATACTGACCGGCCTCCGCAAGCTGGCACACGGAAAATTTCCCCGTCTCTGTCGCCATCTTACGACTAAAAAAAATTAGGTTGTGTGTATGTTTATACAGCCTAGAATTTGGTCTGCCTCAACGGGCGACGAGTCTTCCAGCTGTAGGTGAGAAATTTAGCCAGTGCAGTACAACCGCTAGCCTGGGGTCTTTAACGTGCATCACGCAGTAGTGATACACGACCGCACGCCGGTACGATGCTCATCCAGATCGAAACTGGCAGGGGTGGGGATTGAACCCAGGATCCTGGGTTCTGCAGTTTCGCTCCACGTCCTCCGTGGCTGGTGTGCGCTAGCCCACTCGGCCACCGATTTTTTTTTCTTTATTGTCGGCCACCGATCCCCATATCTTACGACTACCGCCCCGCCATCGATAACCCCTTCAAAAATCAGGTCCTCTTACGGTCAAAAATACGGGAAGCGCGTTGCAGACAATACACAAAAACAAGAGAATAATACATTTATGGGGGACGAGCACAAAAAACACCACTCTTTGAAAGAATGGTGTATGTCTGTGTTCGATCCCCTTAATTGTTTTATTCTTTCTTTGTGCAATCTCTTACGGTTGATCTGAAAATACTGCTATAGGTGGCGTGCGTAAAAGACACCATAAAGATAGCAAGTCTGTCAATTTTATACAGTATCTTGAAAGTGACTAATATATAAGTTATAGCCTTGTCAACTTGTCTGTGTTTTTCTTTCTTTCTTTTTTTTTTTTGCGCAAGCCATTTTGCGGTATATTTAGATCGCCCGTAAGCTCAGAGACAATGTATCCTGTTTTTTTAGAAGTTAAGACCGAGCGTGCGCTGCTTCGATTGGCGCACGCCAATCGCTGCGCTGCTTCGATTGGCGGCGCTGCAGTCGACAGGGCTGCAGAAAGTCGCTGGAGTCCGCACGTGCCACGGCACGTGCGCGTGCACGTGGTGCACGCGCACAGCCACCACCATATTGACCCTACTGCCGATTAAAGCCCCTTCATGTTGTCAAAGTAGCGCAAGGTGCGTCGATCAAAGAGGCACATGCAACATGCAGCCCTTGGGAAGATCATGGCGGCACAGAGCAACACTGAGCTAGATTTCAGACGCCATGTTCTTCCCAGAGGTGGCGCGCGGCACGTGTATCGTGTATTTCCACAACAATGAATGGCACCACTTTTCCCAGGATAGAGGGGCTTTACTGCCGATGCGTCGGTGTCGACACCTATCGCGATGTCGCTATTCCAGAAAATTTAAAGGAATGGAATTGTCAGAAACTCTGAATGGAATTAAAATGGATTGGCGGTGCCCATTCGGCAACATTGACGCCAAGGGGGACATAATGATAATCGTCACAATAGGTCGGGTAATTCATTATATGTGTTAATTAACTTTTTTAATTATTGAAGGTAAATATATAGTTTCAAACATAAACTTGTCGGGTGTAATTGAAAGCCTCTAAATAAGTCAGTTTTAGGATAACTTGGGGCGCTTGGGAAGCGCAGTGGTGCACTCAGGTCGACACTCGTGCCACAGGCTCTAGGCTACAGGTGCGAAAATGCGTCCGAGAGGTTTTTCCATTTCCTATCCACGTTTTCGCTCAACCAGCAATGTTCCCGCTGCATGAATGGTAACTTTAGCGCGCCCCAAATATTTCTAACATTTACTTATTCTGTGATTTTCGATCACGGTCAGCAAGTTTCAGATTGAAAGTGAATGTTAATTTTGACGAATTATTTCATTTAACTTCATTTTATTATCTCTCGAAGGTACATGAAAAGTACATTATATGAAGTGGGCAAGAAGGCAAATGTGAACAACAGGTAAATCCGAAAAGAACAGCTGGTTAATTAGGTCATCAGGTATACGAATATTGACAACAAAAAACACAAAAAAAACTAAACAAGAAGGAACAAAATCTGGTAGTGACTAAACATGTTAATGAACAATTTGGAGGTGTGCCTTGCAAACATCTTTGAATTTATCGTCATAAGTTTCATTTACAAATTTATTGAGGAAGAGAATTCTAGTTATTGATGTCAAGAGTCAGTGGGGAGTTCTTAAACTTAGTCGTCGCAAATAGTCGCTTAATTTTTAAATCACGGTCGAGGAGGACGAAAGAGGAGGACGAAAACAATAGTTTGCGGAGGATGACAAGACGGGAAAGATTAGTGCTTTCAGACAATGGGCACAAGTCGAGAGCAGAAAGTTATTAACAACTGTTTGCTAATTTTTCTACTTTACGTGACAATTATTTTTCTACAATATCTCTCTGGCCTTATAACTCACCTGCAAAGACAGTATAAGTGTCGCTTTCACCGCTTTTTCTTTAAAAAATCTTTAAAGCCTAAAAAAACACCCTGTACGAGTCAGTATGTTCTTGGTGCAATACACTATCCAAATGAAAATGCGATTTCACTGCCAACCAGGAACCTTCTGCAATCATTTTTAAAACGAGAAATCGTTTTATGAGTGTCAACGTTCAAATTCGTTTTGTTTAGAGTTTTAGTGTATTAAAAATTAAATGTTTGTTCGCCATTGTTACTTTTTATGGCCGGCATTCTTTGCTTTGGGTTGCTAGTCGGGTTAGGCTGTCTGTTGGTGTGGCGTAGTCTATTTTTATGTATCCATTGTAAAAGTCTGAAGTAGTGTATTCGCTCTGCATTAATCATATAATGGTGGATAACAAGTGGCTGGATCCTTAAATTCTCGTATCCCCTTTATAATTTTCACACATCCGTAAGATTTTCTACTTCAAAAGAATACGTTTATTACAGATCGCAGCTGTCGTGGTTCCATACACCAAAATAGATTAACCAATTCTAGAGTAAAATAAGGAATGATACAATGTGTTTGATACACATAGGTATCACATTTTGTATCCTATAAATACTTCCTGTTACCCACGATAAATCGCCTTTAGTTTGTTCAACTTTGATGACATGACAACTCCATGAACGTTCATCAGAAAACCATACAACCAAAAATATGAAAAACGTTTACAACACTCTGTAACGCCGAATTAGAGCGCAGCTCTGGAGGAGGAGGGGAGGTGGGTACTGAGAGGAACGTATACCTCTCCTCCCTCTTCCTCACCTCCTCATCCTCCCCTCCTCCTCTTCCCTCCTCCTCCCTCCACTTCCTCGTCCTCCCTCCACCCTCCCCCTCCTACTTCACCTCATCCTTCTTCCTCCTCACCTCCTCTCTCCCTCCTCCTCCCTCCACCCTCCTCCTCCTCCCTCCCACTCCCCTCCTCCTATCCCCATGACGTCACTCGGGACGTCACGCAAAGAAACGGCACCATGCCGAAACGTCACCCTGGTGACGTCACTCGTGACGTCACCACAGCCACTGGTGACGTCACGAGGGTGACGTGTCGGCATGGTGCCGAAACGTCACCATGCCAAAACGTCCGCGCGGTGCATTATGGGAAACGTGCGGGACCGTCGTGACGTCACGAGGGTGACGGGTGACGTCACGACGGTTCCGCTCGTTGCATTATGGGACGTTTCCCATAATGCACCGCGCGACGCCCCTAAGGGCGTCGCGCGGTGGGGCAAGTGGCCGAAGAAAGCCTTTAAGCTTTCTTCGGCCACTTGCCCCAACAATGCACCTTCAAATGTCATATCCATAAGATTGTATTCTCGTATATTTACTGGCTTAGAGCTATATGCTTCTAAATTCAGTGGTTATCGATTGTAGGCGATTTATTTGTAACCACTTTGACAATTTCCAAAGATATTCATTAGTCAACTTTTTTACGCACTTTTGGCCACACCAGCAAAGAATATATTGATATTGTCTGTACATATTATTAATTCAAGGAAACCTGGTATTGCTGTCGTACCATTAACGTACACGAGGAATAACAGTCCCTAGATTAGAGTACTGAGGAACGCCATGACGTATTTCATTTTATTAAATGAATAGTAATATGTAGATACGTACTGATAAATATCTGTGAGATACGTTTTATATTGGTCATAGTGCACCTCCTCGTACACCATAGAATTCAAGCATTTTTATTAGAATATTGTGTTCCACAACATCATACTTTATGATATGATGCATACATACATACATACAACTTGGGTATGATACATACATACATACGTACATACATACATACAACTTGGGTATGATACATACATACATACATACATACATACATACATACATACATGCATGACATACATACATACATACATACATACATACATACATACATACATACATACATACATACATACAACTTCGGTATTATACATACATATCATACCGAAGCTGAACAATTTGGATAGAAAATTCTAACACTTTTATTCTTGACGTCAATCAGTGCTTATTCTGCTGGCTTAATCTTCTGTGAACCGTATTTAAACTGCGCTAATATTTGATGCTTCCGAAAAAAAATCTTAACCTGCCACTGACAAGGCGCTCAAAATTCTTCGAGAATACCAGAAGAACAAAAATCTTTCTATGATTATAACATTTTTCTCTGCCTCCCTCATGCGTAGGGGTTAATTCGGCTAATTTTAATTCTCCAGGAAAGTCACCAGACTAAAGCATCATATATTATATATAGTACAAAATGGCAATCATAATAGTTGCAGTCGGATTTAATGTCTTCCATTACCAAGTTTGGCGTGCACTCCATTGGCTTAGCCACCTTGTTTAGTTCGGCATTTTTTTATACATCAGTCAGGTTAGTGACTCTCAGAACGTTGGCATGCACAGAAGGATGCCAACGTACGCAGGTTGGCGAACTCGCGCTAAAAGTAACCAACCAGAGGAGGACACGAACTTCCATCCAGCAATCATCTTCTTGGCTACTGTAGCACCCAGTATTTTTTGACCGTGTAATTCAATGAGAACACATTAATATATATTAAAATGGCTTTACGGTGTGTTCAAGGGGTGCTAGAGTCAGTGTCGATCCTTCCTTCGCGATACGAGTTGAGGGTGACATGACGTCGGAGTGCAACGCTCCACCGTTATCTCTTAGACACATTCCGTACATTCATATTCATCAGCAGAAAAAGGCCCTGATGGCGCTCTTGATTGGAGTTCTGCACATGGGACACGTGTCGACCGCTGAGGCGCAGTTCACGCAGGCAACCAGGTGTTGGCAGGGTAAGAACAGCACGCTCTTTTCGTCGTCCAAGCACACAGCGCACGGGTTTTGTACTGATGAACTGGTCTGCTTTCTGCTCACTGCAGGGAAAGAAACATTGGGAAGAAAAAAAGACTAAGGATAGCGGACAAAATAATCACTCGCACTACATTTCTCTTTGTACATACGGTATGTTTTTGTATCGTTTATATAAGTTGACATTTTATTTTCAATTCCATTCTCATCTCTTCTAAAGATGCTGCACACTATTCGATTTACATGCTTTTATTTTTATGAGTGTTTGAAGAATCAATTTCTATAACCGAGCCGAAATATCGTTTATTCCAAAAACATTCGGAGGCCACATAGCTTTCAGCATGACGTCTTACACACCCCCGTTTCGCTTAGCCTCGCATCATACGCATACTTTTTTTAACGAACAATATATTACAATCAGAGTCTGACGAGAAGCCAACAGTATTGCATTAAATCCAGGTTAAACACCGTGGGTCACTGAATAAATAAGAACGCAAGTGATAAAACCATATTTACTACTGCCTATTAGCTTGTGAAGCGTCGAAACAATGCACTATTGTCATAATACGTAAATAACGCGTTTGAAAGCGCAGCTGACGAAGAGCAAATGCCACGAGGCGCGAGGTCAGCTCCACATTTTAGGTCACAGCTAAACATCCTGAGTGGAAAAAAACAATAGAGGCTCACACGTGGTAAAACCCTATATCGACGTACTTATTTGAGCAGGAAAGAAGGACCCCATATGGCGGCTAGTATGAGAGCCGCCTTCTTTATTTTGCTATGTTGTTTCCCTCCCTGATAACCTAGACGCGGGGCAGCCGTAAACAAACACTCAAATGTTATCTTCCGGGCAAAGTGCGGGAAAACACCACCTATTACTGGCCTCGGGCTCAGTGTAGCCATACGCGGTCGTGTGGACTGTCTTTCTGGCGAAACATGTACTGCAAAGGTGTGCTTAGGACTACCAAACTACGAATTGACAGTGTTTTCTAACTCGTAGGAAATACTGCAGTAAAAAATCTGGAGGATTATGTCGCAGCTCTAATACCTTGCGAGTCGTTTCACGTCGACAAGGACACCCGATCTAGAAAGCGACTATTCGATTCACGATAAAACAGTGATGGCTGCAAGATTAGCATTTTCTTTATTCACCTGAGGTTGGGTGACTAACGTAAAGAAGCCAACGAGGAACGAACAGGGAAAGAACAACGGCAGCAGAAGACAGAAGAACGAGAGAAGACGTTTTCTTCCGTAGTCCTTTTCCTGTTCCTTCCACCTTTGTTTCTTCATGCTCATCAACCCGTTTCATGTGTTTAAAAAAAATTGTTTTGGATTCAAATGTTACGTCTAAAAGCTGGGCGCCAGACTCATCTTTATGCAAAAATTTAGCACGCACATTTACCTAAAGTTACCTGTAATTTCTACAATTTTGTCACAATGCATTCAGACATAACATACCAATTTCTTTCAGACATGACTCTTGAAACCTCGATGGAAGCATACGCGACAAGAATTACTTCATTGGCTAACCAAACATGTGAATTTTTGTAAATATGAACTTTTAATTAAAGACTTGAGCGTGTTGGTGATCTAAATTAACTTAAAACGAAAGAAACACACAAGAGGACGAAACAGACGACACAGCTTTCGTCGTCTGTTTCGTCCTCTTGTGTGTTTCTTTCGTTTTAAGTCAATGAACTTTTAGAACGTACTTTGTCCGATCTGCTATCTTCAGCAGACCTTTCGGTCCAGCAAATATTTTGAAGTGTGTGTGTTTTCTTTTTCTTTTTTATTTGTATTCCCTCGGAGGACTCACTGAGTGTCACTTCAAGTGAGGGCACTTTGTCGCATCAAATGTCACTTCAAATACTTCGGTGTTACACGATAAAAATTAGCCTAACTGTGAGTCAAAAATTATGTCAATTACGATGGCTAAACCAAAAGGAACACAAATATTCAAATATATGCGTGCATAAAACAATTACTAGGGGCAAAAAGCGAAAATATTACCATCAAGAGCCGTAAACAATTTTTTGGCTAGTTTAATGTTTGTTTCCGAGCTATAGAGCTATGCTCGTTTTGGTCTGTACATCAAAAAAGAAGCCAGGGCTTCAAGGTGCTAAAATTACATAAATAAATCACTTCGAAGTGTGCCTCAGCAGTCTCAGTCTATTCGAACTGAAGCCAAAAGTTTCTTGGGGCCCTAAGAATGCACCCAAACGCGTGCAAGGAAATTCAAGGAATACAAAGAGCAAGTGCTTTATAAAAGTAAATTGAGATGCGAACGACAAGTTCTTTCCGACCAGACAAAAAAGAGCTCGTCGAGCATATTCTGTGCATGAAAAAGTCACTTTTTGGGCCCACGTACAAGATTGTGAAAAAGGATAGTTTACATTTACTGTAAAACAAATGAAAACACGGAGCAGGATTATTCAGAGTGAAGGTGTTCTCCGGACTCTTCGATCACTGAACAGACCGGTAAAGCGGAAGCGTTCTGCAAACCGCGCGAAGTGCGCCAAATATGACTGGCAGTGCATGGTGTACATAGAGCAATAGAGCAAAACAGCACCCCGTTCTGTGTGATTCCAATGCACGGCGTTCAAATAGTGCGCTCAAGAAGACTGTGCAGGGGCCCTCGGAACATACTTAATAGTTGAAAGTGCCTGAATTGCGCTGTCTTTACTCCTTCGCTTGGTGTCTCATGTTGTCCCACTATATTCCGTTGCAACCTAAGAACGAAGGGCGAGGGTAAGACGGGCCGGGGAGGAGGAAGCAGACGGAACGCTGGAGAAGAGAGGGGGAAACCTCCTTCTCTCTTTAGCGTTCCGTCGGCTTCCTCCTCCCCGGCCTTTCTTACCCTCGTCCTTAGTTCTTAGATAGCAACGGACTATAGCTGTTTTGTTTTGCTCCGGTGGTTCGGAAAAAAGGAGACATGTTTGACTTTTTAGTATCAATGAATATCTTGAAGTTCTACTAGCTGCAGTCTAGACAATTTTGCAGACTACAATGCCAAAACGTTCAAAAACAATTTTCGCGCGTTTCTTTTTTCGATTAGCAATAAAAATAAACAGCATCCATTTGAAAAGTTGTCTCATTTCGCCCCGCATTACTCTACTAAATCAAATGACTGGTGCAAAGCAACGGAGCTAACGAAGCCGCAGAGCACGTTAACGGAACATCATGGAGGGTCATGTCGAGAACTTGTTAACTCCGGAGACATTTTCAAAGCCACGAAGTTCCTCAAGATTGAATCAGCACATAGTAGACTCATCTATCCTAATAACACACATTTCAAATCACATAACGTGTTGTTTTTTTATTGTTGTTTTTGTTGTTTTTTGCGAAGACTATTGCAATTTTTAAATTGTTTGGGGAGTCTGAGAGGCTCCACAGGCCACACGAAAAACGTGACGTCAAATGTTGCAATCTTTGTAAAGCAGCAGTACAGCCGCTTTACAGCTTGTTCTCGACGGCTTGCAAGAAGTTTGAGGGTGTAAGAGACATGCTGGTTAAGCTCACGTCAGCAAAAAGAACATACGCAGATTACTGTTTTTACGCAGCCTGCTTGACTTGCGAACAGTAAAACACGTGGCGTCACCCCAATGGAGAGCGCGGGAAAACTTAAATATTGGTTTTGGAATTATATTTATTTTCCGTTTTCTAAATAGCTATTTTAAACTTAGATTTTATAAAGAGAATGCCGGAAAGAGTACGTCCTGGGCATTTCGAAAAGTTGCATAAATTGGGTATCCTAAAACTTGCGCCTTTAACACGTTATATCGAACCATGCAAGTGCGTGGTACGAGCCCATTAATGTGTGCGACACGAGCGCCGTTCCCATCGGACGCAGCTAGAGCTCGATCTCGAAGCGCAGGAAAGGATTTCAGCAACCTCAATCAATGACGCTCGCTTGATGTACGCATCATTTCAAACTTTGACAGCCACATACCAGAACGCATGCTCGTTCGTCGCTTCGGAAAGCGAGTAAACCGAGCACCGCATGCACGAACGTCGCAGATGGCACCGGCCCGAAGCGAAACAATATTGGCCGCCGAGAGTTTCCGCAATTATAGCGCAACGTGCACGTTGAAATGAACGATAGATCACTACACGTTTATTTTTCGGCAATATATTGCTTTTCGGCTGCGTGAAACCCGCGCACACTTAATAGTACACTACCAGGTGCTACTATGCAATACATTAATTTTGAATCAACCTCGTTATTGTTCATTGTTTACTCACGAAATATCGCTCTCGAGGCTACACACTCGGCTTGCTACATCAATGCTAGATGTTTGCCGCTTGGGACCTGTCCGAGATCCACTAACGATGGCGTCACGCATAGGCCTTGCCTTCTAGATGGTGTTGGCCGGATCGAGGGCAGTGAGTGCGCCGAACTCGCTCGCTGGTGAGTGTGTTCTTCGATGAGTGACACTATAGAGGTTACCGTGTAGCACCGCACGCGTAACACTGAGGGTCAAGTATACGCTTGCTTCAAGCGATACTAAAACCATCAGATCTGAGAGGTGTACTACGTGACTCAGTTCAGCCTTCAGTAATGAGCAGGATTTCATATTGGATTTCATATTGGAGCAGGATTTCATATACATATATATGATGTCAGACTTTCGTATTGGCATTACGAAAGTCTGACATCATATATCGATAAATCAAAAACATGTCGTATATCGGATTTCCCCTGATCTCGTGTAAACAAAGCGCTCGGAGCAAATTTGCGACTGCTGTAAAATTACTTTGGAACGTTTGTAAATCAAGCGCTTGCGTAACACTAAAAATATCCCATCCGTGGATGCTGTGAAGTTGGTACGCTCTTTCCTTGGTGTTTTGTTTTATGTGAAATATAAACATCATACAATTTTCAGAAAACTCGCGGTCTTAAAATACTATTTCTGAATAATTTGAGATGCGCAAGCACTGGATGTAGGTTTGTGGCAAATAATGCCGGCAAATAATTTTTCCTCCTCATTAATTTAATTAATGTCATTTCAAACCAGATAAATATCAAATATGTTTAAACCCGTTGCAAATTCCATGCCTGTTGAATGCCAATTGTTAGAGAATAGTCTTTTTTATTGGATTCACACCTGTTATAATAGCCGTAAGTTCTGTTTTCTATTAGATAGTTTTAAAGTCAGCTAACTCGCGTTGAGGTAAAAAAGGAAGAAAAAACTTACCCTTCACGTCGTTCTTTGATATCCTGGTGATTTCTTTGAGCGATGCTTCTATGTGACTCTTTTCAATGCTCGCAATCGGAACTCCTTTCTTCAACAGCATTCTGACTGCCTTCCTAAAAGTATCCTGGGTTATGTTAAACTTTTGGTAGAACTCTAGGCATGACGAGTCTATATTTTTTGCGATGACCTCGTCGATTTCTTGTACTTCATATTCTTCTTTGTCTTTCTGTAAAAGTTTATATGCAAACAATTTTCGATGTGCTTTAGAATACATCCACGGTGAATCTGAGATACATATAGTTCATGGCTAAATTACTCGTGCCGAGCCTTCGCTAAAATCTTTATAACACTTCAACAATTCCTGCGTGGCTTATCAAACATACCCTCGAAAAATAATGTGTGTAAGAAAAGAAATGTGCCTAATAATTTTTACTTAATACGAAAAACACATCATTTCACGATTACACTGTGAGATTCCGAGATACTAGAATTACCTCTTGGGGTAACTAAACAAACTAATCGTCCTCACAGCAGTAGCTTCCTCTGATGTTATGGCTGTATTTTAAGCCGCTAGATATTAATGTGAGAGGACGTCTGGTGCGCAAAACAAAATACAGTTATTAAAATATTTGAATGAACTTAGCCATTTTACCCACATGCTGAGTCAAAAGTTTGACGAGCATATTTAGACATTTTTTTAGAACAAACACACACAAAAAACATTCACGGTCGCTCGTCGCACAAGAACCCATATTAATCATTTCGGAAAAATACTGTTTCCTTCTTTTTTATATACTTTTTTTACTATCAACTTAGCATCAAAACTAAATCTTCAATTTTTCTTTGTATAAATTTTGATTTATTGTACGTAACGCTAAATAAAATTTAAAAGAAAACCAGCGCGTAATTCAGCAGGTACATGCACCGAGAATATGACCAATGATGCAAAGAATGTATTGCATTAAAGAAATTGATGAAAAATAATTAACACAGAATATACGAGCACTTGTGAAACTACCAGAAGCGTTCAAGTTGCCACGTTTTCATAGACACAGGTGACAGTTCGTTTTAGTAGACGTTGTCATATAACGCAACGTGTTGCTTATTACCGTTTCTAGAACATCTTGCTGTCGCTTGGATATCTCCGCATTTTCTTGTGGCCCCAGACAAAGAATGACGTAAGCGCAGTCTGGATACCACCGGACATGCTCTATAAGTGGATCGTCGTATTCGTCCCAATTGAACAGAGCACCACCACAGCTGAAACATATCACCCTGTCCATGTACCCTGGAGAAAGAAAAAAAAAACATAAAACTTGTCACCACTTCTACCCTAATCTCTAAGTTAATCAATAGGGGTTCTGATTTCTGAGTGTTTGGTAAACACAAAAAAAAAAGCACGAAAATTAACCCTCCAGCCGGTTTTATCGAAATTGAGAAAAGAGAAAAATACGCAACTGAGGCTATTCATAGATAAAAAAAGAAGGCCTTACTGGAAGAAAATCTGTCTGCAGCTTAATTTTGTGGTCATTCGAAAACCAGTTTCTCATTAATTGTCCACGAGGCTACACATGTTGTTTCGTCGGGACCCGACACCCTACTTCGGCACGGGGACAGTTTTCAAGTATTCAGGCCACCGGTATGCTCCCTTGACGGTGGAGAATCCCATTTCCGTGCCTTCTTTTCTTCAACATGAGCTCTATAGACCCAAATTTCTTTTTTCGGCGCCACAAGTTGATAAAAACAGTAATTCTGAATCTGAGAGAAAACATGAATCCAGGAAAAACACCCCCCAATTCGGAGAAAATAAAAACTCGCTAGGTCAGTGCTGCTGAGCAATCAGCAGCACTCACTTAGTGAAGTGAACGAGAGGTCTGAACTTGATCAAAGAATACCCTTTTTTTATGTAGCCAGATAAGTTCGAGATTACACAACGGAACACAGCGGCAGGTAATTTTCTAAGGCAAAAAGGTTTGCCCAAATGCCAGGTAGGCATTCTTTTTTTTTCTTTTTTTCGTTTTAGCTCGTAAGGGTTGGCCCTAGGCCCCAGGGTGTAACGCGCAAGCCCAAACTTGATGCAATGCTGTTTTCTTTGGCGTGCGAAGCACGAGACAAAAAAAAAATATTAAATCACCGGTCAAGCGTTGTAGATTTATTAGCGGACAATTCACGCCCTACGTGCACTTGTAATGTCAGTTTCACTGTGTTGACAATATTTTAGTTTTTTTTTTATATTACGTATTTTGCTACTTTAAAAAATTGGGCAGAGACACTTATGACTGCTTACGTGCAGGAATGCGAAAGCATTCCTACACGCAGCGCATTCCTACAAGCAGCGCGCAACCTTTTTCTTTTTCACACGGCATTCCGGCGATGACATCACGCTCCCCCAGTGCGCAGGCGCGGCGAACCTCGCCGGCTTCACGACGGCTTCCGTGACGAAGCACCTGCGTTGCTGTGCTTTTCTTTGCGTTTTATTTCTGAGGCCCGTCCGCTTTGAAGCCAATGGGTATTTAGTTGCCGTTTCGCTCAGCCATTGGGTATTTAGGTGCCGTTTTTCGCTGCTGCAGACATCAGATAACGCCGGCTTCGCTTCATGAGATAGTTAATGCTTTCGCATTAATAAATTATATGGTCCAGTGTAAACTTTGTATCCAAAAAAAAAAGAGCCCCCGATTCGCGTCGTGTTTTTTAGGGGCGAAGCTCCTTAGGGTTTAGCCATGTCCGTATGTCCGTCCGCCGTAGGCCCGGCGTCGGGTGCTCGTGCTTCTGCTCGTGAGATCACGTGCTCACGAGCACGTGAGCACATGCTCACGTGCTCGTGTAGGGCAAAAAAAAATTGGAAAAAAAAGATGAAAAAAATTATGAAAAAAGAAAAAGAAGAAAAAAAGAGTAGGGGGTTCTGAGATGCCATCCCATCTGTCTGCTTAAAAAAAGAAAAAGAAGAAAACCACACATTCTCCTACTGACATGAATGAAAAGGCTCAAAGAAAAAGAAGAAAAAAAAGAGTAGGGGGTTCTGAGATGCCATCCCATCTGTCTGCTTAAAAAAAGAAAAAGAAGAAAACCACACATTCTCCTACTGACATGAATGAAAAGGCTCGGCATGCTGCGGCTCGGCGTCTACGCAGACAAGCACCACCAGAGCTTCGCCCCAAGCAACATCATTCACCACTTGGAGATGCGGTCAATTTTTTTTTAATGATTTCCTAGATCGTTCGCAAAGAGTTCCAAAGGCTAGGGCGCCTTTATGTACGCTTTTGTTAGGATGCGTCTGACCATCTTATTCGCGACGGTTTTTTTTTTTTTTATTCGTAGCACGCGCAAAGGCGCTTCCCAGTAAGACCACATGAGAATGAAATTTCTTCAACGGCCTTTTTATTACCGGATTTTTTTTTTTTTTCTACTGCGAGATTGTGCTGTCGACATCGGGTACTCCAAAAAAAAATGGAATCTCCCTAAACAGAATGACATTGAGGTACGTTATAGTGAGAGGCGCTGACTTTCTTTTCTTCATGCCCCTGAGGCTCTGCATATAGAAACCTTTTGGTTTCTTCATGCAGAGCTGTAGGCGTTCCGGCATCAAACTGGTGCCCGTATAGAAAGATACACATCTCAAACGGGCGACGGTATCAGACGGGTACCCTTATCCCGCAATCTGATATGACCGGAATGGGTCGATCATTTGGCAACTTGTTCGAATTACACATGGGCCAACGAATTAGGCAACCCGTTTAAATTTCAAAGGGTTTCTTTCAGTAGGAAGGCTTCATAAATTTCACACGCGATTTTTGTTTTGAACTTGTTCAATACTATATTTCCTTTAAAATCTGGTTTACATTCGCAGCGGTCACAATTTACTGCCAAATGACCAGGCGGGTACTATCTAGTACCGGCAGAGAGCTCTTTTATTCTGTCGTTGATGCACTCGCCCGTCTGGTCCGCGTACACCCTCCCACAGGACAAGGAAATTTCATGTCCCACCAGTGGCACATTCAAGTAACTGAGCCGCGTGGCGCTTTGTGCGTATTCTTTCTGTCACTACCAGCTCATCTGAGCTTCCGTTGATGCATCCACACAGGTTGTCTAGTTTGTTCGGTCTAGAAAATACAATCGGTATATGGAACCGATTAGCCGCTTCAGGTTGTGAGGTAATTTGTGTATCTGGGGTAGGACTACAGGCTTGCCCTTCCTCCTGAGCGCACTGTCTGGTTGCTTGGCACAACTTTTTATGTTTATCTTTTTTGCGAGCGTTTCTGACATGTCACAGAGAAGTTGTGCAGGGAAACCCGCAACCCCCAGTCTGTTGAGCTGTAGATAAAAGCTACTGCTCATCTAATGATGGCATGATTCTTTTTCAAGGAGAAGGCAATGCAGATGGAGGCAATTCCCCTCTTCACGAGCTTGGAGTGATCGGAGCCAAACGGTAAGATACTCTTCTTGGACCGTGGCTCGTACGCCCAGCAAATATAGTTGCTTCCAAAATAAAGTCTCAGATTCAGAAACTGCAGTCGCCCAGAGCTTGCCGTTTCATGAGTAAAAATCAAGCCAAACGTTTCGTCAGTACTCTCTATACAATTAGACACGAACACCAAACAAAATCGTCAACGTATCTAAAAACGTTCAGGTTGTCATTTTTTTTTTTAGCCGCCTTGTCGCAGAAGGCGAAAAAAATGTCGCATAGAACAAGTGCTACTCTTGAGCCTATGCCTATCCCACGCTTTTGCAAATAGAGTTCTCTAAAGGAACCACCCTGGAGCCAAAGTAATGAGTCAACACCTCAAAAAAAAATTTTCTACCGTGAGGTTAGATGAATTCCGAAAAGGAATTTTCTCATTTTACCCATTTTTTAATGCAAAGTTTAACATACGCCAGCAGTTGTTCGTGCGGAATAGACTGAAATAAATCGTCTACGCCAAGAGAAACTCCGATTTCTCTTTTCACGACTCCTCCATGTAAAAACTATATTATTTCCTTGGAATTGATATCTGAAAAGGGACCCCAGCTGCAAAGCCGAAAAGTGCTTGCAAAAGAAATCGCCCACATCTAGCTGCTATGATCTCTATTGGTTACGATAACCCTGAACGGGGATTTACTATTGTGTGTTTTATCTGTGTAGAAAACTGGTAGATTGATGTTTTTGACACTAACACTTTCTTCTTTAGTCCTGTTAAATATAATCTCTTGCATAAAACCTTAATCTGCGATTTTCCCTTAATCAGAAAAACACTTATGTTTTGTGTTTTTGTTTTATGTTTTTTGTTGCTTCGCTCGTGCGTTTTTAAAACACAAAATTCAGTTGAAGTATGCCGTGTCTTGTCAGCATATATTTCCTTCTGTCTCTGTATTCAGGCGCTTTTCTTCAAGAATGTACAACCAACTAGCCCAACGTGCCGTCTTGATACAGGGAAACAAGTTGACTTGCCTCGTCAACGGCAATAAGAATGGTTGTATCGCTTGCGTATATTACAAATTTAGGAGTCTGGTCAGTGTTCACAATATCTCTGACATAAACGTTAAAAAATAAAGGTCCAGAAATACTCCCCTGATGTACTCTGCCTAAGTAAAGGCACATTCACACAGGAGAATTTTGCTTACGTTTTCTTACGTTACGTTACGATTCACAGACACATCCGTCCTTCGCATGTCGCGTGCTACGCTTCGTGCGAAGCACGCCTTTGTTATTGAGTCTCCACACGAGCATTCGTAAGCTCCCGTGGCATAATGCAACATAATCAAACGTTGGTGTGTGAACGGGCCTTTAGACATTTGCTACCAAATATTAATTGAAAACAGAAAACGGTGACCGTAATGCTCCAAGAGCGAACGCATTTGGACATGTTCTGTTTTTCGTTGTTTTAAGTTATCAGTATCCAGGCACATAGTAATGTGCTAAACATGCTGGGCATACTTACCATCATAAAAAAAGCCAGCAGCTACCAGCGACTCAACGTCTTGGAATTTTTCCCGGGGAAAGTTGGCCATTGTTGCTCGTCTTGCATCTTCAGAGGCATACTTGGGATGCTTTGCTGTTTTGTGGCACGCGTTGACATTTCTTCGTGCGGGATCAATGCTGCAGGCGGATGAAGTTTTACTTTGTTCGGGGCTCTGTTCTGAGAACACGGAACTCTCGTTTTTCTCTGATGATGTCAGAGCCAATTCTGATCCTGCAGAAGATGCCTGAGCCAATTCTGATTCCACTTCATTGTGTGGATGTTCCGTTGAATGAGAGTCATCATTTAAAAGCTGGGAATGTGGGTTTGTACTGCCCTTTGCTGAACTGGTATGCGCATCTCCTTCCTGAAATTCCATGTTTCACAGTTTCCCTGTGAAAGTAAACAAAATCACAATAAGCGGATGGGAGTACACTATAGCGTCGGAATCACCAAACTTTCGAAAAATACAATGGCCCTCATCTGGGTAAAAACAATTCACCCTTCAAGATTTTATGGGAAAAAAACCTTAATTGAAGTCTTTCGATACGTTGTGATGTCCACTAAGTAAAAAAGGTGAAAACTGTGGTACCTCTGATTTCACTAACACAAAAGATTCTGAACAAAATATAAGTACCTCATTTATTATTACTTGCAAACCTAAAAAAAATTATAATTTATTTTAAAGATATATTATAACTAGCAAATTCATCTTTAAACAATTATTTCGTTTTTACGAGTTTAGCGTGGCAGATTTGTTTTTTCTAATGCACCTGAGCCCTAAAAGTAATGTGTAACAAAAATAATTAACACAAAACTTAGTTTATGCCGACAAGTACAGCATAAAGCAGAAGAGTAAAAAAGTGCAGCTTGATACTGCGCTTCTCGAAACGCGGAACAAATCGCTCCTGCAAAAATTACGTATCACCTACAAAAAGGGCGTTGATGTCATTTTGGTGTTGTCAAAGGCCCTAGTTAAAAATAGGTCATGACGTTCGCTGTAATTAGTTCTTCGATTACTTTGCGGTTATCAGCTTTTTAATTCGTAGAATTAAAGGTATGTTTTCGATTGTGAACTTTCTACGCATTATCTAAAATCACGAAATCAGCACGTGCCTTTTAATATTACATGGCGCGCAAAAAAACTTTACAACGCTAAAAAAAAAAAAAACTCAATTTGGACGTGTTTGGGAGTTTCGGTTTCCTATCAAAACATATCCTGCGCCAGCGGTCCTGCTCCCCCGTGACCAAAGCGCGCTTCTAATGTGCGCCGTCACCCATTCCTCGCATGACGGAGGTGAACCAAAGAATCAAAGATTATTCACAGCGCTTCATTTCGCCAGCTCGCGCCACTCTTCCTTCTCTCCTTTGAGGGAGGCGACGCGGTAGTTGGGCTCTTTGGCCACGCAACGTCCTTTTTTGAGATGCATACTTTTGCAGGAGCGATTTAGCCCGCACTTTGAGATACAGACTATACACCAGAGGTCTCGAACTCAATCGAACCTGGGTGCCAGATAGCCTACCCTGAGAGGATGACGGCCAACGCAGAGGGGAGTTGGGGGGGGGGGGGGGAGGAGAGAGAAAGAGAGAGAGAGAGGCAGAGAGAGAGAAAGAGAGATATAAAATTCTGCAATCGTGTATTACGTTGCAAAGCAGTCGAGTCTCTCCGCAACAACCCAGAAATTTCCGAAAAAGGACTTCGTGCTTTCTGCTTTTTTTTTGTAAGCTCACCTTTTGCCACATATATCTTTAGCTTTGTTTTGTTAATATGACTGCATTGGACGGTCTTGGACCAATGCATGAACTGATAACAAAACCCAAAATGGCACCGCCCCCCCCCCCCTCTCCCCCAAGGCGCTTGCATTTCTCATTAAGGAAAGAAAAAAAGCGCACTGCGCTTGACCTGTCGCTCAGTTCACTCGGAAATAATTCGAGCTCAAAATCTGTCCGCTTCCGTGGCGCTTTTGATAGCAGCATTATAAAACAATGCTTGTTTTTTAATGGATTTTCCGACGGCTAGAAACCCGAGGTAATAGCTTTATCTCATGCAGCCTTCCTTGTTGAGCGAGAATTAGTGCAGCCAAGCTGTGTCTTTGAGCAAAGAGCTCACTCTAGTAGCCTAGTAGTGGGATTGTCGTACAGGTGATTAACATGAGAAAGAGCTGGGAAGCAAAAATTAAGACGAAAAAATAATCAATAGAACGAAAAGCACACGAGTGCAAAAATGGGTGAACACATAATAAGACCAGAGCTGAGTTTACAGCTGAAACAATTCAACGACGTGTGATGCATGTTAGAGATAAAAGAACGGGGATTTACAGCCGCCAGAATCTTGTGGGCCGTGTCCCTGCGAGTCGCGGACTTCGTGTCTGAGACCACTGCTATACACTCTACTTATTAAAAACAAGCGTAGCTTTATTTACTTATATTTATAGTTAGCTAAACAAGCTATAATTGTCTGAAGACCTCATCACATCAGCACATGGGCCAGTCGAGATGCATATTCAAGTTTTGTGCAATTAACTAGCTTTCATCTTCTCTAAGTCTAAGGTCTAACGATGCGACACGAACTTTTCCACGAAGCAGTACACTACCCTGTTGAAAGTGATGGGAGTCAATGGAGTAAAAAAAAAAGCCGGTGCTCGATGTTATTCACTCAAAATTACGCTAACCATAATCATGAGCACGCCCCCCCCCCCCCCCCCCCACACCTTTGAAAGCGACTGACAGTTGAAGTAATGATGACATATTGGTAGTCTGCCGATGCATTCTATTAATGTGCCTAAATTTTCGAGCGTTTCCCACTGCTCGGTCGCGGTCACGCGGTCTATGGCCACGTTTGCAATACCAGCTGTGAGAAGGTGACAAAATCTTTGATCGTCTGGATGCGCCTCCGCCTCTCCACCCCCTTTCTTCCTCTTCACGCGACAACGCAACGCATGCGCACTTGCAACCAGTATAAACAAGATCGAAGCGCCTACCATTATATTTCAAACGACCTCCTAAGTATGAGTTGGCCCCTTTTTTTAAATCGATCTGTCACTGAGGCAAAAAAGGACTAATGCATTCCTTAAGAATCCTCCAATGAATCTTCCTGTAATCTTTTTTCTCCCCCTTTCTGTACTCTGCCTGTCAGAGTACGTCGACGCCCTTGGATTCGGTCATCCATATCACTCGTGGAAAGAACCCCATCTATACCACTCGAGGAGGGAACCGCTTCCATCGTTCTAACTACACACACACATCACAGCCCACACACCACTACTACGGAAACCCAAAGCGAAGAACAACCGGCGACGGCAGAGCTGCAACTGAGCACGCCCGCGTTCCACCGCGCCGCGGCGCCTCCTCCTCTCTGGATCCGCGCCAGCTGTGCGCGTGACTTTGACGAAAACGAAAGGGCTCGTTTTGGCGAAAACCCGGCAGATTCTGTCAGTTTGTCAGCGCCGGGGAGAGAGCGAGAGGTTGACGCGTGCTGACGTCAGCGCTCTGAACCGATGGAAATGTCGCACGCGACACCCTCTCCCCCCATTTTTTCTCTCTCTCCCCGGCGCTGACAAACGAAAGACACCGCCGGGTTTTCTTCAAAACAAGCGTTCTAATACTAACGCATTAAAAACAAACTAGAAGGCTGGATTTTTAAGACGCCGGACATTGTACTATAATGGCCATGTAAAAAACCGCGCTCAAGGGAGTGGCCGTATGCGGAGAGGCTAAGTGAAAGACAAGGTCCCCTTCGTGCAACTCCTCCAAAATGGGTATTGAACAAGATTTTTCATACCTCCTCCATACGCTTCTATGTACTGGGTTTCCTCCGAAGCCATACCTCTCCTGTGAGTATAGCTGATAAGCCTCTTATCTAAAGACGTATTTTTTTATAGCGGCCAGAATATTTTACCATTTCCTGTCAATAAGCGTCAAGGTGTGAGCGGCAGAGAATTGGCAGGAAGCTGACGAATGAGTTGACCTACAGTCGTCGACACGTTACAATCCCAGCGGCAAGTGTCCCTTGAAGGAATGCATACCCAAAGCCGTGACGCCACTGTCGTCGCCGTTTTCCAAACGAGCTTTTTTTCTTCAATATGGCAGTGAGCGCTGTTGGCAAATACTTAACAAGCTATAAAGCAATAAAAAGTCTACTCAATAATCAACAACAGTAAAATATGTTTACTTTGATGAAAAATATTACCTAATCTCACGTGTGCTACAAGATTCTATAAAGAAAAACTATAGCGCACAAGCGCGTTCAATAATGTCGGCAAGGTCCCTTCAATCATCTGAAGGCCATAATTGTGCGTGATGCCTCTACTGCCCAGAAATTCGAGTGACAATTGGAGAACGTTAAAGGTTTTTTTCTAAGTGATGACAAGAATAATAAAAAGCTATTCGTCTCACGACATTCTTGTTTATAGTTCATACAATGTTCAAATTCTTAGTATTGAATTTTTGTTCAAACCACCCAGCCTCTCAAAACCTTGGTGAACGTGGTGGCTATAGGAAAGATAGAAACTCCTACAGGGTGATTGCGCTCAGTTGTTGCCTTATATGTAGGAGCTTGTGATTTATGATCAATCCGAAAAATCCGAAAAACAGACGCCGGTTAAATTTGCGTCAATCCAAATTTATCCAGTAAACTCCGATTTTCTTTGTCGAAATCTACAAAACAGCAAAATGGACAATACCCTACTTGGAAGTTTGATCAGCGCACTGGGTCAAGGGTCCTAAACAAATCCCTCCACAGTTGTTTTCTCTTTTTTTTATTTGGGGTCTTGAATTATTGACAAGACCATTTATCTCGTCAAGTTTTATTCTGGACAATAGGTAATTGTAATCTTGGGTCACGACAAAAGTTAATGTTCTGATTTCAAGTTTGCACTAACTTTATTTTCCACCACAAATACATGTGGTGAATGAGAGGTCGGAGAAAAAGCTGCAGAAATGCAGCTTGAAGAGGCTCCGGGCCCCCCATTCAGGAGCTACGACGGAGTACATACAATACTGTGGTCAAAAAAGAGAAAATCAAATGAACAAATTGAATATTTGGCTGTTTGGCAATTGCACGATATTTATGTTTTCAACAAATTATTCGTTCAGTATAGACGGTAAAGCATAACTATTTCTTTGTTTTCCATAGTTCTATAGTCCTGCATTTCGGAATTTGCCAGGGCTGGTGATTTTTTGATGAATAATAATCGCTTTTTACAGCGGAGCTGATAAGGGCTAGGTTCCCCAGGATCGTGTCCGGTACCAAACAAATGTCGACACCCGTGGCCGACACAACACTCTGGTTGCCGCCGTCGCTCATTGATGGCGGTAGCTGTCCAGAGCGTTGTGTTTGCCGGTTGTCTGCTTGCCGCCGTCGCTCATAAATGGCGGCCAAATTTCTTCGGTGGAAGAGGAGCGGGAACGGAACGAGCGGCGATGTGCGCAGCAGCGCGAATGGTTGCGCAATCGCCGCGAGGCCGCTATCGCCTCAAGTTCCACTGCGTCGAGCGCTTCTGATTCCCGTGCGAAAGAAGAGCAGATCGCTCGCCTGGAAAGCCACCGCCGAGAACAGAAGCTACAGCTCCGCTGCTCTTCCTTCTTCCCCAGAGTGGAAAGGCTGAAAGGTTTTTTCTTTTAAATCAGACAGTTGAAGAATTAGATTTGAGAGTCCCAATGCCGCATATTTATACGCCATCGTTAAATGATAGTTATAGATTTGGTGTATATTGATAATTTTGTATGATTTTAACAGTGAATGCGTATGATGTGTGTAGGAAACGGTACCTATTACTCTTAGCACTTTTTTGCAATAAGTGTATCATACATATGTAAGTTTGAAAAAGCCGTACCCAGAAAAGAGTACCGTAACATAAATGAGAATAAAATATGAAATTATACAAAACCTTTTTTTTTACGCTGTTTGGAAGGACGTGCCTATGCTTATTTATAATTCCTGCGGCGTTGCCTAATTTAGAGCAGAGATATTGCATGTGATTAGTCCAGGGCATGTCATCGGAAAAAAATGACTCCAAGAGGCTTTACGCTATATACAAATTCAATGTTTGACGACCCGAAATTAAGAGGACTATAAACTTGGTTAGCTGAACCGCGTGGGCGAAACATTATTGCTTTTGTAATTGAAGTATTTATATTCAGGCAATTGTGCTTCCTAACTCATTTGTGGTTCCTAGAGGGAAGAGGGGCTGTGTTTTGGGAATTATGAAAGCTATAGATATCAGAGATTTCACAAAAGGGGGAGAAAGGGAGAGGGGGGGGGGCAGTTGGAGCTTCCATCTTCCACCCTTTACGATTTCACCCAGCGCAGCCACTGGATAGTGTGGTAGAAAAGAATGGGATAAAAACGAGCTTCCCAGCGACTACCACCGGGAGTTTAGTGATTTCAAGGTATCTACACTTTTCACTTGTTTGAAAATTTTGGCGTGGTATGGATCAATATTGCCAGTGGAAAGTGCATCAACGCCAAACCTAGCTGAAAAAGAAAATATTATTTGATGCAAGCGCTTTTTTTTTTATTATTTAGCGCACGTTTACACCCGAATATTATTTAACTTTTTTTTTAAATAAAAACACTGCAAAAAGTATTCTCTGAATGCCGGAGAGTTGGAAATCGTACAAAACAAAAAAGGTCCGATAAACTCCAAACTTTCGGCAAAAAATAAACTCGGACAAACCCCCTCCAAATTGAACGTAAAATTAACTCAGAAAACACGGAACCCTACGTATACGCCAACACATTGTTTACAAACAAGCTCGCGTTTGTTTACACCGGATGTGGGCAATCCGCGTGCGCAGAAACAAGATTCGCAAGAGGCGAAGCAACCGCGCATGCGCTATGCCGATAGCAGCGCCACCACAGTGGCGTGATGTCAGAGAGTTTGGTGGCTCTAGACTCTACATGATATCAACTATTTGCACTCCTCAGGCGGGCGCCGACAAGTCGCCCAGCCTTAGATTAAACGGCGGTTTATCAGTTTATCAGTTCCAACGTGCAATTCGTCACGCGGAAGGTTGTTGACTGCCCATATTCCGGAAGGTGAGCTCTGATAACGACAAACGGCCTTTATTATATACGCAGCAAACGGGGTGAGAAGGGTTAAAGTTCCCTCATATAAGAGGTGTCCTTTACGCCTTCTAGTGGTAACGTATTTCTTTGAAGCGCCGACTGCGTGTCGGTGCAGTTACAGCTGCAACGGAAAAAGAGTACCACAAGTGACCGATGACCGGAGCGGCAAAATCGCGACACGCGGCGTTATTGTTCCTGAGCGCGCCGATAGCGAGAGTGCCAGTCATGTTGCATGTTTCAATGCGGGGGTGGCCGGCAGAAAGGTGAGGGATACGATAGCTTTTAAAATGCGGGCTTTAAGATGGGCTGCTTTCTGCCGGCCGCCCCCGCGTTGCGACATGGAACATGACTTTCACTCTCGCTATCGGCGCGCTCGGGAGCAATAGCGACGCGTGTCGCGATTTTGCCGCTCCGGTCGTCGGCCACTTGTGGTACTCTTTTTTCCGTTGCAGCTGTACTACATATTAGGGAGCGAATGACGGCGCACAGTAGCAAAATGAACTGAAACGCTCCATTTTGTTCCAGCGTAGTAAGCTTCGTCGTGCGTGTCGGTTGTCGTTAAAAATGTATCAAGCCGTTTCAATTAACTCTCCTTTCCACGCCATTTTTCGAAAAAAGTAATACCTTCCACTGATTATTTCTAGTTAAATTTAGAGGCGTGCTTGTTTACCACATTACAGATCCAGTCAGTACAATACCGATACGCCAGTTATTATCGTCACATTAAACTTGGTACCAAAAAAACAAGGAAAACTTTAATATTCAAGAATTAATGACAAATTGTTAGGCCCATCGTGTTGCATACGTGAAAACTTTTAACGTCACAAACGTTCAACGATACTCAAGTTTCTCGTAAGCAGGGCTGATAAACCTTGCGATCTTCCAGAGCCTTCCATACTCTCGAGCGCCTCTCCCTCAGCGCGCACAGGAAGCACAGGTGCTCGAGCTCCTCCTCGCCTACCACTCTGGTCACGTGACCTCCCCCGTCAACCAATCAGAATCGAGCTTCGCAACCACGCTTAACAGGCTTTACTGATCACGCTTCACAAAATGCTGAGCTCCTAACCAAAGCGTTAGTGTCTAGCCTTATTAAGTAAATTTACAATGTTTTACTCGTGTCTGAGATGTATTAGTTAATTCAAAATTGAACTATATAATCATTTCCGTTCTCGAGATGACACTGTGGAAACTAGGGGAAGCCCAATTTCAGGCATCTTGCTCATGCATTCTTGGAACATACAACAAAGTGCCAGTTAGGGACTCGCACACTAGAACCTAATCTTTACGTTAGTGTGGAAAAAAGCGTTGACTCATGAACAATTCGCCAGTTGGGCAACTCCTGGGGAGCAACGACAAAAAAAAAAAATTAAAGGTAATCCATCTGCCATTATATGAGCTGAAACGGTTGTACGTAACCAGTGTTGTAAGTAGTACCAGTAATGACGTTACTGGTAACACGTTAGCTTTTTCAGTAACGTACTGAAGTGATATTTTTTTAATGACTAACGAGTTCAGCAATATCGTTACTTTTTGACGGTGTCTTCTATGAGATTATGTTATTCGTTCCCGATTAATACTGCTTCGTTGTTTAAACTTAAAAGCAATATAATTCTCCCGTAAACTGCACCGAAAAAGGAAATAATATTTGTGTTTCTTCTCCGCGGCATCGCTTAAAGATCCTTTACCGAGGAAGCGAAATCTATCCAATCCCAATTGGAAAATCAAAACATATGTTAGGTGTTTGATAACACGAATATAAGAAATAACACGGAATCACTTAGTCACAGCTTAATCATTTCCGGAGTTTATATTCACTGCTTATCAACGCCAAATAATTATCAAATATTAAGCAAAGCAAAAGTAACAATTGTCAAATTGTGGAAGTAACGGTAATTGAATTTATTTTGCTACTTCTGCAGGATGGTGACGAATCTCAGTAACGCGCTAATTTTCGACGAACTAACGATAGTGCTGTTTCGTTACTTATTCTCGGTAACGGGAACAAAACTCTACTTAGCTCAGCCTGAAACCGTCAGGTAACGCTGCAAATTTCCTCGGCACAAATTTCCTTACCTTTTTTTTATGTTCCCGACGACACGGGTACGGCAGGCAAAACGGGCCCCGTTCTCTTCTCCCTTGGAGGGCTGTTCCCACTATCACGGACTTTTGTTGCGCCCGGCGGATATCTTACCCACACGCCATAGGCTTGCACCCGAAGCTCTCCACCACACCCCTCCCCCCTTCCTTCCCCCCCCCCCCCCCCCTCCGCACACTTCCGAAATCTGCTTTCCTGGTAATAGCGAGCGCGCCTATGGCATGAGTGCGCGACTTTTATGGCGCACAAAAAAAAAGGTTTTTGGGGAGTACACGTAAGCTCATCAAACGTCCCATTCCATGCGCGGTGCTCCACGACGAAAAGAAAAGGCGTAATTTAAAAAGGCACTGATAATAAGTAATAGGCACGGAGCAGACTAATGCTCATTACCTACGTCCGTAAATGTGTCCGCTAATAGTGTTCTTTTTTAAACACAATATGATACAGATGCACAATTACCTTTGCACTCGGCGAGCTGCGAGCAATACTATATCAACTTCTATTTCTGTCATTGGTGGAAAACAAATACATTTATATTCTTACGAGACTTAGGAAAAATAGCCATAATTTTAACAACCTTTGTTGTTAGAAATAATTATAGTTTACTATGGTTATTTAAGCAACTTAGAGCACTGCTATCGAGTATACACGCTTGGTCTACCGGATTGGGTAGAATAAACAGGGCAAAGTATCACTGTACATAAGCTTTTTTTCATTATTATTATTATTGATTAAGCGTGTCTGTGGGACCCTCTATGCACCACATTAAGAATTAGGGTCATGCGTCAAACATTACGCTAAATATTCCCCAGTGACTCCGGTACAAGATCAATAGCAACGCCGCTAAACAGGGGACCCAAAGGCTGTGTAAAATAACATATTGTTAACCAGGTTAATCCTGCGAGAAATCGCGACAAGTGCATAATTTCGAGAACTATTGATCATTTGATATAGAGTGATTGCAACATGAGCAGACAACCCCGGCTGCTTATTTCTCACTCCCAGCACGACCTATAAGAATGCCGAGAGAAAGAACTTTCCGAATATCTGAGCTCTGCAGAGATAAAAAGGTGAGCCGTTCACATTTTTTCTTTTATCTCGATGTTGGTTTGGCGAAACGTTCCAGCTTACCTTTTACAGATAACGTTCTGATAGCGAGATTTCTGCTACTTTAGCAACCACCTGCCAAGAGCTAAAAAAAAAAAACGAAAAAACATCACTGTGTTTTTAAACGAATATTGACAATTATATTTTTATACAGATAATAAGAATGTCCGCGTTGTGTTTTCGGACAGCGTCAAAAACGCACCATCGTGGTGTTCGTCACGTTTCTGTACGTGTTCTATCGTCGCTGCATCAATCATAGACAAAAATTGACCGCATCTCCACGTGGTGAATGATGTTGACTGGGGCGAAGCTCTGGTGGTGCTTGTCTGCGTAGACGCTGAGCCGCAGCATGCCGAGCCTTTCGTTTGTTTTCATCCATGTCAGAAAGAGAATGTGTGGTATGGAACGTGGTTATATACGCATTTGAGCATTTGACCGCAGCGCCCTCTCGTCTATAAACGTTGAGCCAATGCATGAAAAGTTTAACGCGATTATATACGCATTTGACCGCAGCGCCCTCTCCTGTATAGACGTAGAGCGACTACATGCAACGTTTCATCCATGACATCCAGAGTTCTTGAGTTACTACCACATCTCAGAGCCCCTTACTCGTCCCCCAGTCATGGCCGAGTGGTTAAGGCGATGGACTAGAAATCCATTGGGGTCTCCCCGCACAGGTTCGAATCCTGTCAACTGCCCAAACAAAATTTTTTTCCATCATTTTTTTTTCAATAATTTTCATCATTTTTTATCTTTTTTTTTTTTTGCCCTACACGAGCACGTGAGCTCACGAGCAAGAGCACGAGCGACGCTGGACGGACATGGCTAGCACCTAAGCTTCGTCACCTAAAATGGTCTAATGACCCGCGCTTTTCACGCTGGTTGATTGGCAAATCCAGCGCACTAGAATTTTGACGTCATCAGAGTGAAATTGGGCGAAGACGCAGATTGGACACGAGGGCTTTGAGCGTTCGGCCGGGACTCGTGTCCAAACAACGCGTGGAATAACGCTGGGGATCGGGCTCGGGTTCAATTGCTGAGTTATCGCCATTCGACTGTGATGACGTTCCATGTAGGAAGAGGAGGTTGCTCGCAGGCCTTGATTATATTCTTGGTGGGGTTTGCTCCAGCGCGAGCTTTTCACCACGATAACGACTTGGCGTCTCGTGAGCTGACAAAGCCTAGCAGATTGCCACGAGAAGCGGCCATTGAAATTGAAAAGGCAGAGCGGAAGACAAAGAATGTGAGGAGACCCACGTAACGGGCGCCCCGCAGCGGCGAGACGCCGAAACACGTTTCTCCTGAGCGATGAAACGTCCGCTCCCCAGGCAGCACAAGACGTCGAGATGACGCCGAAATAAGGTCCTAGACGTTGGGCGACGTGGAAGTCCTTAACAAACTTTTTATCGATGGCATTGGTACGTCCACATGAGACGTTCCGACAACGTCAAACACGCGGCGTAGTGACAACGTCATAAGCTTCACCTCGACGTCTTCTACAGTAATCAACGTCTGTTCGACGTCTTGTATGAGAAGTTCTTTGAACGTCGAGCAGGAGACGTCACAACAATGTCCTGAGCAACACGTTAACGTCTTCGAGATTAATCGACGTCAGTTCTACGATTTCTCCGGGAAGTTATTTGAACGTCGAGCACGAGACGTCCCAACAATGTCCTGAGAAACACCTTGACGTCATCGACATTATTCGACGTCAGTTCTACGTTTTTTTCGGAAGGTTCTTCGAACGTTGAGCGCGAGACGTCCCAACAATGTCTGAGCAACACCTTGACGTGATTGGCAATAATAGACGTCAGTTCTACGTTTTCTCCGGGAAGTTCTTTGAACGTGGAGCACGAGACGTCCCAACAATGTCCTGAGCAACATCTTGACGTCATCGACAGTATTCGACGTTATTTGTACGTTTTCTCCGGGAAGTTTTTCGAACGTCGAGCGCGAGACGTCCCAACAATGTCTGAGCAGCACCTTGACGTCATTGGCAATAATAGACGTCAGTTCTACGTTTTCTCTGGGATGTTCTTTGAACGTGGAACACGAGACGTCTCAACAATGTCCTGAGCAGCACCTTGACGTCATCGACATTATTCAACGTCATTTCTACGTATGTTTTGGGAGGTTCTTCGAACGTTGAGCGTGAGACGTCCCAACAATGTCTGAGCAACACCTTGACGTCATTGGCCTTGATAGACGTCAGTTCTACGTTTTCTCCTGGAAGGTCTTTGAACGTTGAGCGTGAGACGTCCCAACAATGTCTGAGGGAACATCTTGATCACCCTGAAAAAGCGCTTTATAGAGCCCAAGGTGCTGTCATATCACTTCTAAAATTTCTCATCAATGTCAGCATTTTTGATACTGTGCATGCAATCCACCTTTCAACCTGGCTGAGCTGCAGAAATCTCTTACAATAATATCATTCTCGTGATTGTTGTTTTAGCAGGAATGTCTTAAAAAGCCGAGAATTCATAACAGTAAAAACTAGGATTTAGCTCGAAGTCAGCGGGACTGTTTATAGCATTTTTAGAGTTTCTAACTTAATATCAGCGTCTTTGAAGCTGTACGAGAAGGATAATAATGTAAGATATTTCTGCAGCTGAGCCAGGTTGAAGGGTGGACAGCATGCACAGTATCGAAAATGCTGTCATTGACGAGAAATCTTAAAAGTAATATGGCAGGCCCTTGGGCACTACAGGACGCTTGTTTAGGGTGACTCCGAATTCCACCCAAGACTGTGTATCCATGAAAGTGGCCGAAATTACCGATCACTAGGGAGCTGAAGGAACACCGTTCCCATGATTCCTGGAGTGCGGGCTGGGGCGCTTGGGGGATTTAGCAAATGGCCTATTCCGTCCGAATATACATGCTTTCGCGAACATACCTTCGAGCAACAAAGCCAGATCCGGTTGACTCCATTGTTCCTCGGTGACTCAAATCGAGACCGTTATCAATTGACATCCCGTTCAGTCTCGACGTATGCTCGGTGTTTTATGGTCGTTAAATGGGACCAATTATTTCAACGTTGACATAACGTTATAACAGACGTACGCTCGACATTTTATGTCGTTGAATGGGACGTTAAGATATCATTAATATGACGTTCTCAATCGACATCCCGTTCAGTTTAGACGTATATTCGACGTTTTATGGTGGATAAATGGGACATTGTTTCAGTGTTGATATAACGTAATCAATTAACTTCCCGTCCAATTCAGACGTGCACTCGACATTCCAAGGTCGTTAAGTGGGACGTTATGTCGACGTAAAATGCACGCTTTTTTCCAGACATTAGCCTTTCCATATTACGTCGAAGGAACCTGACGTTCAGACTTTCGACGTTCTTTCGACATGTGGTTCCTGACGTCATCGACTTTCTTTCGACGTTTTTCCAACGTATCTGTGCTGCCTGGGTCGTACTCCTTGCGTTCCTCGCGCTACCGCTTCTTTTCTCGTCTGGTTTGAAAACCATATTTCGGGTCCTCGCCGCCGCATAAAGCTGTGCGCTAACGTCCAGGTTTCCCGAGAAATGCTCTGTGCTACCAGATCCTCGCGCTCCGAATCTGCGACCGGGTACTCTGTGGCTCCGTCGTCGAACTGCCAGGCTTTGTGAGTATATATACAGCTTTTCTACGTGAGCGCCGCCATCTTCGATTCTGGAACTTCCGGTATGCGTGAAAACATCGCTTACCTCTCGCCTCGCCAGTAGAACATGTTAACATTATAATTGCAACCGTCATTCCTTCTTATGTCCTTTCTATATATTTTTTTTCTTTTTACGGGTTGAAATCTCTTGCTTTTTTTCGGAACGCATACCGGATATGGGGACAACGTGGCTGGGTACGAGGCTAAACGAAAAAGGTGTATAGGAGGCTTTGGTACGGCGGAAGGTGACGACCGGGTGCTGGAGTTCGGCCATCGGGAGAAGGCGCCCTGTCGTTCTCATGTTGTGAGTGGCTATGGTTTGACGAACTTAGAAAACGTACCCCCCCCTCCCCCTTTCCCCTTTTTTTTTATTTCCTATGGTACGCAGGGTTCTTCAGCCCCCAACTAGCGTACTAAACTTCACGAAAAAGCTATATTTTAAGTTTTTGTTTTTATTTGAGGGCGTCTCAAGATGCGATATTTCGTTTCATTTATTTTTGACCGCAGTAGACGCTACGCTCTTAGAAAAAAAAAGTCGTAGTACTTACTAACTAAAAGGTAGTAACTGCATGTCACAACATTCACTAGGTTCTCAGTAACTGCATCTAGTAACGGCCAAGCTAGTAACGTTACTACCTCAAGAAACTAATAACGTTTACTAACCTTATCAACAGAAGCGAGTACTTTTCACTACCTTTCCCTCTAAAAAAAAAGAGTATATTTTTACACCCTTTGTTCCATATATGACACCCCAAAACTTCAGTTCGGCGGTCAGCGCGCTGACGTCGAACCGACGGCACCAACTTTCACGGGCGGCCTGATAGCCGAGCTGTACAACTTATTGAAATAGCTAATACACGTTTTACTGACTACAAAAAAAGCAATCGGGGTTTTCTTGGCCCTACTGCAAACCCTCAGTGTTTTTGTTTGTTTTTCTGTAGGCTTTGATACGTACTTTAGTTGTTTAATGAGGTATATCTCACCGTTATCAAGCCCCTGCTAAAAGTGGGGGCCGTCTGTTCCACTATAGTGGGCTGTACGTTGAGCTAAATCTTTGGGGAGCATTAGATGGTACGGAGGGGTGTAAGGTGATGCCCTTTTTTTAGAGAGTTGGCTAGTAACTTCCACTCTCACAAGACCTAGTAAGACCTGTAAATTGACAAAAAAGTACTATCGCTGGGATAGATTTTATTTACACGTTGCGCCGTAATACATGCACATTGGCAGACATACATTCAACACAGACGAGAATTTAAAACACAAATGACACACGTGACGACACGCTAACCCAATCGCTGACTCCAATGGCTACCCATGTGTCTTTTATACCGATCATTTGGAAGAAGCTATAGGTTGGTCAGTGACCACCTAGCTAGTCCGTACACAATGTTACAAAAATGATGCTGATTTCGCGCCGATACTGTTTTCCAATAAGGTTGCTAAATGTTCCAAGGAAAGTATCTCTTTATAATAGGTAACGGTACACACAGTAATTATTTGCTACATTTGATAGAGCAGCCTTCCCATTGGTTCCCAGCAACCACCTTAGCGCATCCCGCATAGCAGCTGCCGCAACTAGTGGTGGTTACTAGCCCAAACGTTCCAGTCAGTAACAGCTGCAGTCACCACCTGTTGCGCGTTTTAGGTAGTAAAGAACTAGTACAAAGGTATTATCAGTCAGATATATTACAGTCATTTACGCTTCTCTATAATGCGAAGTCACAGCGCAGCTCTTGTGGTATTTTGATTTTACGATATACCGTGGTAAAGAACTTGGGAAAGAAACATATATATACGAGGGTGATTCAATAAATAAGGTGAATTTTTTTGTATAAGGACTTCTAATACAGATAGAAGGTTACTTTTTTGTTATTTTTATCTTTTTACTACTTTTCCACATGGATTTAATTTCTTATGCAGATTACAAAAAAAAATAACTGAGGATTTTACCGAGTAACAAAGATGGCCGACCAAGAAGCATGCTCCACGATTGAACAGCGGTCAGTTATAAAGATTTTGGTTGCTGAAGGGTGCAAACCCGTTTAAATTCATAGGAGAATGTCAACTGTGTATGGTTCCACATGTTTCAGCCAAAAAAATGTCTACAAGTGGGCTAAAAGCGTTCACGAGAGGCACGAAGTTTGAAAGTGACGATGAAGTCAAAAGTGTTGTGAGCGACTGGCTGAGACATCAGTCTAAAGATTTTTACGCTGAGGGAATACGGAAGCTTGTGCACAGATGGGAAAAGTGTGTGACAGTGCTGGGAGACTACGTGGAAAAATAAAAAAAAATGTAAGCTTCTATCTGTATTAGAAGTCCTTATACAAAAAAAATTCACTTTATTTATTGAATCACCCTCGTATATATATGTGCGTGCGTGCGTGCGTGCATGCGTGCGTGTGCGTGTGTGTGTGTGTGTGTGTGACTGTGTGTGTGTGTGTGTGTGTGGTTATGGACATCCTCTTGTAAATTAAAAACTGAACATTTGGTTTCAGAAGTGTGATTTCCGGCATTGCTCCTGACGGCCCAAGAGATCATTTCACAAGCAAGGACATTTTCTGCGGGAGTGTCAGCACACCACCGAAACATCTCCCCTCCCCCTCCCCCCTCTTTTACCCCCTCCGGACGCCCATGCCTCTGGGTCACTGCAAAAGCCGTTGTTTAGGTTTTATTAGTTTGGACCATACTATTTTCGCTTCTTAGAAAAACAAGGGGTAGTGTTTTTGTGTTTTTTTTATAACCGAGAAAGCTATAAAGTCATAGATATAAATAGAGGGGGAGGGCAGTTGAAGCTTACATGTTTCACAGCGATCAGGTTCAAAACTTTAGTTACTTCAAAATATCGATCGTCATTGAGGCAACGCTTTCTTGCGATATTTGTAATGGGATAGTTAGTATTGCCGCATGGCCAGCTTTCTGGGACACGCTATTTTAGTTCCCGATTCTTACGACACGTGGCGTATTAACCTTGAGCAAGATAGACTGCCTTCATACACACGCGCGCTTTTGCTTGAGTGGTAATCTCAGCCATTTTTTAGTCAAATCGTTTTTTATGCATTTTGAAGCGTGCGCAATCTGGCTCGGGCGCGTAGCTCTGGCTAATGCAAACGCGCCATTTTACCGCTCAACTGCGCAACAATGGATGTCTTCACCCTCAGACAGACAGACATGTAGGCACCCTAGGGCAACGTTGTCCTAGGGCAAGATAAACGGAGAATTCGAAGCGGGCGACCGCTATCTGAACCTCCTCTCCTGTGCATCTCTCCGGCCTCCCACCCTTTTCACCGTTTGCGTCTGGCCAAATACTTTACTAGGGGGAATACATTCCACTCCGCTCATTTGCATTAGACAGAACGCCTACAGCGCCGAATCCAGCCCTGACGAAGGCGAGGTCCGCGCCGAGTCTTCTTCTTTTTTTTTTTTTTTTTTTGGCAAATAAGTTATCATCATCATCAGTCGCAGCCATTTCACGACTACGCGTTATGCTACGCCGGCGGTCGGTGCGCCAGTGCAAGCCAGTGTCTCGAGGTGTGAAATAACGTCAAATGTGTTGCGTGGTGTTTTCGTTAGATACTTTTTTGAGACGATGCACACGATATACCCTGAGTTTCAGCAAAAACTAGTTTAGTTTACGTTTCTGAATTTGGCTTTTAGAAAGAAAAAATCTCCCCAATTATGTGTATTTTGCCGTTTTGCGTTCGAGAGACAATCTGTTATTTTCTGTGTTGCGTATGTTATTTCAGTGATGTGCGCCACTAGTATGGTGTAGTTTTGGCATTTGTACCCTATAAACGAGGAAACACTATTGTTCTTTCTTTTAAGGAGCTACCGGCTGTTGGTCAGCAAAGCATTTTGTCTTTAGTCCTTAGTTTTTAGTCTTTATTTATTTGGCTCGGGAGATCCGCGGCACCGCGGAAAAGCAGCAGCCCGTACCATGGAGGCCCGCGGTGCCGCGTCTAGTGAACATGAAAATGTGATGAGTACATACACGCATGATGACGACGACATGGATTGTTGGTATTGGGGAGGATGGCAGTCCGATTCGCAGAAGTCCAGATTTCGTGGAGGTGAGTTGGGCGAGTCAGCAGCGAGCCATGGGGATCTGGCACGCCGTTCGATCGGTGTATGAAGGAGCCCCAGGAACATGATGGCGCTGTTGCTCACTGGGGTCCAGAGCCGTTTATTGAGAGAGTTTGGCCATACATTGGTTTGAATAGGCGAGCATCTCGGGGCCAACCACAGGCCGCGAAACAGCCCCTAGCGGTGGTCGTGTGCTCTAAATTTTTGACAAGACTATAGACCTTTCCAAAAACGAGCTTGTGGCCGGTGCCATTTTGAGCGTTCGTGCGTATGGCGCGTGCTTTGCTCGCTTTCCGAAGCGACGAACACGCACGTACTGGGCTGTGAAGATCGCACGCTGGACTGTGATTTTGTAAACATTGGAAAGGTCTATACTTCGTTTCACCTTATGTGCGAGCGAAGGCAAAACTGGAAGCGCGAGCACGGAAGCTCCGTGCGTTCAGGCTTTGCTCGAGCGCGCGAGCTGGGGAGAAATGCAAAAAGTGCTGGTCTCGCGCTTCTAGCTTTGGCTTCGCTGGCAGATAAAGTGAAACGAAGTATAATTTGAGCCGTGCCGAGCAGAACTCCGCGTCTCAAGACGCTCGCGCACCCCACCCTTTGCACTGCTTTCTTTCAGCCAGTCTCAGAACGCTGTTCTAGCAGTGCTGACAAAGGCATGGGCACGAGCGCGTGGCTTTGGAAAGCGCCTCCTATGCACGAGGTCTCGTACAAACAAAAGCGTTTCGCTGAGCTAGGCTCACGCGCCTGTGCCTTTGTCTTCACTGCAGACATTTGTGAGATGGAGTAGAGGTCTCCTGATTGGTCGACGCTGTGTCACAAATTTAGTTTACGCTCTAAGCGTGGGGGGAATATTCGGCGCTGGCGGCGGCCTTTGCTCCGCCTATTGTCCAAACTCTCCTAATATACGGCTCTGCTGGGGTCCACTGGGGTCCACTGGGGTCGAAGCATCAGGCTCCAATTGGAGGTAGCCCAGTCAAAGTAGAAACTGCCGCTTCCGAAGAACCAGGGGTGCTATGTTGCGCTTTTTGGACTCCCAGGAGACTTGGAAGAGAGAAGTGACGTCAACGACTAGAGAAACGCAGATTGGATGTTGACAGAAGAAAACAAAATCAACATCCTATCTGCATTTGCTGCGTTGTTGACGTCACTTCCCTCTCCCTAGTCTCCTGGGAGTCCAAAAAGCGCAACATAGCCCCCCTGGGCTCAGATTGAGGCACCGCCATCGCCCGGTGTGTCATCCTCTCAATGTCGTCGTCGTTGTGTTCTTCATTTATACGCGTATATATGTATAAATAAAATAAGATGAATAAAAAGACACACAATCCAACGGCCAGCGGCGCGCCGTTCTAGTTTTATTTTTAGTTCTTTCTAGTTATTTCTAGTAATACACGCCTGAAAGAATTTTGTTCAGTTTGTGTCTGTAACCGAGCTAACACTTTAGGTACACAGGCTAATTCAAAGCAAAATATATACATGCAATGCAAGTGTTTCTGACCCTACGTAACAATTGCTTATATTTGAAATCCAGGGCACAAATTTTGATTGTAAACATCTAAATAATATATAGTCATATTATAACCGCCACATTCTTAGTCAATATGCTGTCACAAACGCATCGTACAAATCTTTTTTTTCGATAAGCCTTAGTAAAGGTAGCTTGGCCGCAATCTTCTTGGTGCACGGCGGAGTGCTCACTTTAGAGGGGCAAAAAGCGGGCCGAATTCGAAAGTCTCGAGGAATAAAAAGTATTAATTAAAATACCAAACACTTAACTGCAGTGTGTGCTATGAGTCGGCAGCTATTATATTCCTCGGGAACTTTACGATTCTTCATTTCAGTGAGAAGAAACTTAAAATTTTGTCAGTGGCCCATAGGACCCAATGCAACAATATTATATCGAGCCCAGAAATAAAAGGTATACAATCCTGAGGTTCAGGTAGGTATTATTGTATTGTATTGTATTCTGCGGCGCAATCTCTTTGAAACGAGAGTCGAAGTTGGACACGCCAAAAAACTAAAAAAAGATAAAAGGAAAGAAAAAATGAGAGCCGTTTACAACTCCCTGTAACGCCGAATTCGAGCGCAGCTCTTGAGGAGGAGGGGAAGGCACGGGGGAGGGGGTTGTCACGTGACCTCGGGGGGGGGGGGGGGGGTAACGTGGCCTGGGGGTCACGTGACCTCGACGGGGGCGGAGAAAATTTTCCGCTAAATTTAGAGGGGAAAATTTTCCGCTAAATTCAGCGGAGAAAATTTCCCCGCTAAATTTAGCGGGGAAACTTTCCCGCTAAATTTAGCGGGGAAAATTTTCCGCTAGAATTAGCAGGGAAAATTTTCCGCTAAATTTAGCGGGGAAATTTACCCATCATGCACCGCGCGGTTACGCCGACGGCGACGCCGACGGCGACGGCGACGCCGACGCCGACGCCGCTCAAGCCGGAAACGGGCGCCTAAGAGCTGCGCTCTAAAAAAGGGGAAGAGGAGGGGGGAGGTTGTCAGGACCCACCATCTGTCGTCGATGACCCCTCGTGGGCGGAGGGTAGCAGCTACACGATCACGGTGGTCCAATCGGTACGCGCTCACTTCTCGGTGCGCAAATCACCGTCGCACTTTCCACCACGCCTCCAGTCTTTGCCTAGAACAGGCCAAGTGGTCATGTTCATTCGTGAAGCCGAGTGCCTGCTCGATGCGGGAATCCCCGATGGGCGCTGGCAGGAGCCTCTGGCACGTGAGCAGCAAATGCTCGGTGGTCTCTTCGTCTTCTCCACAGGCGCTGCATGTCATGTCAGTCACGCTACTGTCAAACTTTCGACGGTACTGTCTGGTGCGCAGGGCACCGCCGCGGGCCTCGGTGAGTAGGCGACTTCCCAGCGTAATCCTGCAGAACGTTATTGGAGCAATCTCGGTCTTGAAAGATGCATACAAATGCATGCTAGTATGCTGTTGCATTCCCAATGTCCAGCGCTCCCTTTCGACAGCCTTTATCTGCGTTCGCACTTTACGCACCCAATCTTTTTCAGCTTGGGGCTCATCACTCATGCAAAAGGCTCCAAACTTTGTGCCGAGGCGGGTGACACGATTCCTTTACGTCGAATGAATGTTCTTGAGGTGAATGTAGATGAAAAAATTGACCGCATCTCCACGTGGTGAATGATGTTGCTTGGGGCGAAGCTCTGGTGGTGCTTGTCTGCGTAGACGCCGAGCCGCAGCATGCCGAGCCTTTTCATTCATATCAGTAGGAGAATGTGTGGTTTTCTTCTTTTTTTCGTCATCGTCATCGTCATCGTCACTGATGACGTCGTCAGTGGCGTCACTGATGACGTCATCCGCATCGTCATCGTCACCGATGACGTCATCAGTGACGTCACTGATGACGTCATCAGTGACGATGACGATGACGATGCGGATGCCGTGACGATGCGGATGCCGGACGTCATCAGTGACGTCACTGATGACGTCATCGGTGACGATGACGATGCGGATGACGTCATCAGTGACGCCACTGACGACGTCATCAGTGACGATGACGATGCCGATACCTCGGGGGGGTCACGTGACCTCGGGGAGGTGGGGGGGTCACGTGACCCCCCTCCCCGAGGTCACCGAAGGTACCCGAGGTCCTCCCGAGGTCCTCCCGAAGGAACCCGAGGTCCTCCCGAGGTCCTCCCGAAGGAACCCGAGGTCCTCCCGAGGTCCTCCCGAAAGAACCCGAGGACCTCCCGAGGTCCTTCCGAAGGAACACGAAGAAATTCGAGGTCCTCCCGAAGGAACCCGAGGTCCTCCCGAAGGAACCCGAGGTCCTCCCGAAGGAACCCGTGGTCCTCCCGAGGTCCTCCCGAAGGACCTCGGGTTCCTTCGGGAGGACCTCGGATTTCTTCGGCAAAATTTACCCATGATGCCCCGCGCAGTTACGCCGACGGCGAGGCCGACGCCGAACGGCGACGGCGACGCCGCTCAAGCCGAAAACAGGCGCCTAAGGATTGCGGGCTCTAAAAGCAACGGTACACACAGTAATTGTTTGCTACATTAGATATAGCAGCCTTCCCATTGGTTCCCAGCAACCACCTTAGCGCTTCCCGCATAGCAGCTGCCGCAACTAGTGGTGGTTACTAGCCCAAACTTTCCAACCAGTAACAGCTGCAGTCACCACCAGTTCAGCGTTTTAGGTAGTAAATAGCTAGTAGAAAGCTATTATCAGTCAGACATATTACAGTCATTTACGCTTCTCTGTAATGCGAAATCACAGCGCAGCTCTTGTAGTATTTTGATTTTGCGATATACCGTGGTAAAGAACTTGAGATATATATATACTGTAAGCAACTAAAATTTCGCGAGGACCTAATTTTCCCGAATTTCGCGAATCGCCGACAATTCGCGAAAAATACGTCCCGCGAACAATTCGGGCAATATGTGAATGTATACGGAAGCTACACTCGATTCGCGAAAATTAGAACCCGCGAATAATTTCAAATTTTCAGCTTTGACCCGATTCGCCAAAATTTGAGCCCGCGAAAATTAAATCGTTTACAGTATATATATATATATATATATATATATATGTTATAGCGGCCTGTTGAGGCGCGTACCGGGAACCACGGAAGACGAAGAAGCGCGTGCAGAAGGCACGTCACACACTTCTAATCTAGTCTAATTTGGTTATGGACATCCTCTTGTAAATTAAAAACTTAACATTTGGTTTCAGAAGTGTGATTTCCGGCATTGCTCCTGACGGCCCAAGAGATCATTTCACAAGCAAGGATATTTTCTGCGGCAGTGTCAGCACACCACCGAAACATCTCCCCCTCCCCCCTCTCCCCCCCCCCCCCCCTCCTCCGGACGCCCATGCCTCTGGGTCACTACAAAAGCTGTTGTGTAGGTGTTATTAGTTTGGACCATACTATTTTCGCTTCTTAAAAAAACAAGGGGTAGTGTTTTTTTTTTATAACCGAGAAAGCTATAAATTCACAGATATAAACAGAGGGGAAGGGCAGTTTAAGCTTTCATGTTTCCCAGCGATTAGGTTCAAAACTTTAGTTACTTCAAATTATCGACCGTCATTGAGGCAACGCTTCTTTGCGGTATTTGTCATGGGATAGTTAGTATTGCCTATGGCAAGTGCGGCAATGTCTAATGCATCTGCAGAATTATCATTTCATACCAGTGAGTTCTAATGAATTTAGCGTACGTTTGTGTCTGGTATTTGTTTAGTTTGAATCTTCAAAAATCGGGAGAGCAGTAAAATTAAATTCTCCATTTCAGAGGATCGGAAATCTTACAAAAATAAACTCCGATTAACCTCATATTTTCTGCGAAAAATAGATCCCGAAAATCAGTCTCCTAATTTAACGAAAAATGAACTGCGAGAACACAGAATCCTTATTCTATGGCATGAGAAAACATATAGCAGCGAGCGACACAAACGAACTATGATCGTATGTTTCTGGCAACAGTTGAGGTGCAATGCTATTTCTTTTCGCAAAATATATTTGCTTTGCATCCCGGCGTGGCTCTTTTAACATTGTAGTCTGAAAACGAGTGCTACCAGCGAGCAGGATTATTTTTTTTTTCTGACGACAGTTACGTGCACCTTTTCCCAATCCTCAAATAAAGAAAAACCTGTCAAACATTGTCATGATCTAGTAAGAGCAATTATTATAAATAACTCTGAAGCAGCAAAGCAGCTACCTGTTAAAACATAGAACTACGTAACAGGTTGTTTATTTTGCCACTGACGGTGACGACCAGCATAGTATTCTAATAACAACTGACAGCAGATAATGCAAGAATATAGAACAAGTTTCTTTGTTGTTGTTTTTTTATTGCGTGAACACATTCGGAAAGATATGTTTAAAAAAATGGATAATATCTCCCAGCTCTGGAATAGCAGCAAAAGCTGCGTTCTGATTAAATCAATCAATCCTCGCCCAAAGCGCATCATCCCGGTACTCTTCTTCCTTGTGCGTTCACATAACGTTCGACAGCGGTCGGACGTCATGTGAAAAAAAGTATAGTGCGTCTTCGGAAACTAAACTAGGCGGGAACAAAGTCGCTCTTGGCACTCTGGGCAGACTTTCAATCGTCCCCAGCACCGGACCTCATCGTGATCGGTCGATCCGACAACAAGCTGTAGCGAACGTCTCCATTTCTGTCGACACCCTCGCACCGGGGGCACCACATTCAATCAACGACATGTTGGCGACAAGGATTGTCGCCAACATCAGGTCCTGATGGCCGTCTCCCCACGGTTTTGCGTTTGGCAGTGGATTGTTGAGGACGAACGCTACTTGAAAGAACCACGTTCCCTGCACGACCTAAAAGCACGCCCTCCCCAAAGTCGCCAAAGCGCTTCGACGTCGTATCATTTCGACCGCGATGCACGCCGCTTCTGCCACAAGTGTGTATATCAGAAGCGTGTGGACAAGCACGTCCAGGTGCCTCCTGACGTGGAGGTGGAAGTGAAACAGAAATGCCTCGGCGCAGACGGCCAACCGTAGGAGGCTGTAGTCGGTGCCACGGGGTACGGGAGCCTCGTGGATGGTCAGAAGGTCTGCCAAGCCGCTGAGTCCGTAGAAGACGTACATCGATGTGTGCTGGGTGTTGCCCATTGCGGTGAACTTGCCGTCTTCGTAGGCTGTCGCGAGTTCAGCGACTGCACCGAGACACGCGAACACGATTTTTACGAGTCCTACAGAGTCTATTGGAAAGCTTGGGAATGGTGAACGAAGCGGTGGACAGGTAGTCTCGACGCCCGAGTCGGCTGAGGATGTACACGCGCCAGGCGCTGAAGGCCCACCAGGCGCCGAAAAGAAACGAAAACGCTCCTGGAACTATGTGTCCGTTGAATAAGCCCATGACTTCTGGGAGCTGCAGGACTTTTTGGCAAAGACAAGGTTAGCTGGAAGTAAACAAAGAACAAGACATGTTTCCTACGTACTCCATGCACGTTCATTCTCGGTAATTATAATACCGCCGCAGCCGTAAGATCTATGAAAACCAATTTATTCCTGCATAACCTCTTTTTCTGCCGTAAAACAGCTCGCTTATTTCTTTTTCACTGTGATGCTAATTTTTGTACATAAATCAGAATTTTCATATTACTCATTTATATTTCGCCACACGTTAACAATTAGTCCAAAGCGGGTGGCCCTAGGTGTAAGACTAACGAATTATGCTATTCAGAGACTTGAGGTCGAGGTGGTGAAGGTGTATATATTAAAATACGTTACAAACAAATTGAAATGCGGCACATTCTGTCTTTCCGTCATTGTTAATTATCAACTGTTTAATTGATAAAAACGCTGTCAAGACACTGTCTTGCGCCTCCATGAACTAAGTGTAAAATTACTGTATTTTTTATTGTTTCGTTGTTTTCCCTCCCCTCTATAATGGCGACGGCCGTGAGGGTATTTGAATAATTAAATGCACAAACCTAGCAGTAATAACGGAACCCCAAAAAATCTGTGGCAACTGCGTCGGCATTCGTTGAGGGCATCCGGGCCCACACGAGGCGTCAAACATATTTATCGAATACAAAATAAAAACTGCCACTCCTAATGCGTAAAACATCGCGGTCAGGCATGCGCAGTGCGGCTCTGTCGAAGTATACACTCGTTTATATAGGGTGTGGACAATCTCTAACGATATTCATGTTCGTTTTTATATTGGCATGCGCAGATTAATTAGAACCTTACAGCACAAAATAAAGTCGGCTCTATAAAGCCGGGCACACGAAACTCGTGCACCTGTCAAGTCAAGAAAATTACGACATTTTAGGTGCCAATACGTTTCCAGATCCGCTGGACGCGGGAGATGCTCCGCCCTCAGAACGCGTTCATTGCTCTTTACCGGGCTTTGCCAGCGCGTGCGGCAAAGTGTTATCAAAGGCAGAGAGCTCGAGCTCGACGCTGAGTGTCTACCGGGTTCCTAACCAGTCACCGAAAATAAAATGACCCACGTCAGTTAAAGGGATTTCCCCAGTTTCAGGTCGTTTCCGAGTCGGTGATATGCCAAGGGAGCTAAGACGTCTTCTTTGCAAATCAGGAAATGGTTAAAAGACAATAAACAAAAAAGGGGAATGTTTGAAAAATAAATGAAATAAAACGGCAGCCCGCCAAGGTGGCTGCCGCCTTGAACAACTGCGGATTGATCAATCTATAGAAAGCATATTTCATTTCGTAGTGTAAAATATTTACGTGATTTTTTTCCTTGATTTATCCGTCTACTATACCTTCTTTAACTTTAGGACGGACCGGAACGTACACTACGCGCTGCCGTAGCCCATCCGTAGTTCCGAGCCTGTCTCGTGACTTCGCGGTCGAAGTGCCTTGCACGGTCGAAGTGCCTTCTTGGAGACACCTAGCTAGCACATTGACCTCAAGTTGACAACGGAGCACACGGAACCAGAGTCCATCTACGTAGATGGTTTCCGTTGACCGTGATGGTCGCCATTAACGCTAGCAGGCCACTCGAAATTAGGTGAGGTTAATACAAAGGGGGGGAGAAGAAGAAAGGAAGGAGGAGAAACGAAAGGGGTATAGCCTTGTGTGTAATTTGCGCGGGAAATTCTTGGGGTTGGGGGGAAGGGGGGGGGGGAGGGAGGGGGCAGGGGAGGGGAGGGGAGCTGGGCTCAGCTTAGGGGAGTGTTATGGGGGTGTTAGGTGTGTGTTCTAAATTTTTCCGGCGTTTCTGCTGAGCGGGAGCCTTGCGCTACCCTGCTCGAGCTGATCGCGGAGTGTGCCGGACAGCCTAAAGCTATACCTCTTGACAAGATTTGGCTATGGCTAGAGTTCTGTGTTATCCGATAAATCAGATAAAATCCGAAAAACACTTGCCAGGAAAAATTGGGCAGATTCACATTTATGCAAAAAACCCATAATTTGGGATTGCAAATTGTTTGAATCTGACCAGTTTTTATATTTTCTTGTGATCCTCGGACATGTTTTCCATTTCCTTATTTATTAGTTCCAACTTTTGTTTGTAAGCGTCACAAAAGGGTATCCTTGACCCCCCATCACAAAAACTAGATACTATCGCCGACAAAGTGCTAGCTATAAACAGGCAGCCGTGGCCATTTCGTCCCCCAGCAGGCACCCTCCGAAACACCGCGCCTACCCTGTACGGCAGAATATTATACTCTCTTTGTCGTCTGCAAGGCGGAAACCAGATGCCGCCACAGCGTTTGCAGTTGTTTCTTTCACAGACTTTTGTGCCTGCCTCTTTTGGTACGAAGATTCTTCGACTCATGCAAACAACTCGGCCGAACGTCTAATGAAGGGGACACAACGAGCTAAGATAATCGTTGCCGATGGTTGCATACATATCTAGGTAGATTACTTTTATTAATCGGACAGACAGCTGTTGACAGTCTCCCCTCATCTCCAAAACTGGTTTCCAAATGCAGAATACTAAGGTAAGCATTTAGCACTACATTTGTTATTGGTATGTGCAGGAAATTTCATTTATTTATTTCCTATTTCTTTTCAGAGTAGTTAAACTGCTGTGGCGGCGTTTGTTTCCTGCCTAGCAGATGACGGAAAGAGAGTGTGATATTCCGCCGCACAAGGAGGGTGCAGTGTTTCAAAGGGCGCCTGCTATGTGGCGCTGGGGGTACGGAACAGCCACGGCTGCCGTGTCATAGCTAACACTGCCGTCGGTAGTACAACAATAGTCGAATATGTCTTGCCTGTAAAAAGGCTGCCTTACTAAACTCACAAACTGTTGTTTCCTACCTTGCATTCATTTCCACAGAAAATCCGAAAAACTTTGAATTGAACGGTCTTCTTCAATAAGAAAAACCCCATTTCCACGGCAAGGAACCTTTATCATCAGCTTCATTTGTGTTGACCCCGGACACTGATCACACTGAACTGTCCACGGGGCAGCTTCTTCCTTCCAAAATTGATTCTATATGTGCCGCTTAGCAATAAATTGCGCATATAAAGTTGCGCTTTCGACAAATGTCGTAGATGTGCATTTAAGTAGATACCGGAAAAAACTGATTTTAGGATACAATAATAAACAGAAAAAACACCCCCCAATTTGAAGAAAAATACCCACCAAAAACACGAAACGTTAGTTATGAGTTTCGAACTTCCCAAGCTTAGGAGAAATCGTAAAACACACTTAACTGCTCTGCTTCTTCGTGCGTTTCAAATGGCCTCTAATCAGATGCTTGCCCACATAGCTTTGTACAATCTTGCGCAGATTTCAGTATTGCATACACAACGCACATGGACACGATTTCAGTTAAGGGGAGAAGGGGCTCTACGGAGGGGACGTGGGAACCTTTTTTAAGACACGCTGGGTTAGGGAGAGGGGAGAGGAGGAGGTGCCAGCAAAACTGGAGAAATTCAGGGAGGAGGTGTTTGCTCCCTAGGGACGTGCCTGGCGTAACTATAACTTGCATGCTCAGACTGATTCTTGTTGTCCTTTTCGCAATCATTAGGCTTTCGTGGGAACGCCTAAAAGAAGACGATTGAAAGTGAATGGGTTAGCCAAGCCAAGCTGTATTTGACTGGCTCTTTTCGACTGTGTACATAGCCTATGAGTATGACAGTATACTTGTACACTCTCCGGCAATATGAAAGACCCATTCGACGATGTAATTTCAGTCGGCTACGCTGGATTCGCTTTGCCTTTGCCCACATTGCTTGGCGTAAAGAATAAATAATTTTTTGTTTTTTTTTTCTTCAAAATAATGTGCATCCGGGCAAAGTGAACTCACCACCACGCTGACAGACTCCTTGGCAAGGACATCAAGGTGAAATGTGTTAGTGAACATTTTTTCTAATGTTGCTTAGCCTTTTTTTTATTTACAGAAGTGTTTCACTGAAGGAGTAAGCTTGTGTGCAAACGTCCTGATGGGGTACCTCACAAGCAAGCCGACTAGGGACGTTGTGCACTGGATGTCATTTAGACAGGTCGCAGAGGAGCGTGGGAATGCCACGGCCAAGGAAAAGGTGCTCCTACCGATTTTGGCGTGCCACTTCAAAGAGGATACAAGGACACTTTTTCACATCCTCGGGTAAGTGCATATCAAAGTGATGTGACAGCTCTGCGAGTTCAGCATATATGTGTCATAAATGTGGAGCTTACGTATTTACTTTTTCACAAATACTGCCAAAGCCATTATATGCACTAATTCGTGAGCTGAGTGCACAGATGTTTTTTTTTTTTTTTTGCTCTGCTTCATACTAATAAGGAGAAGCGCTTCTCATATTGAAACGTAGGTGTGTGTGACTGATGCCACTATAATGTTGTTTACTGGTCAGGTGAACATTTTCTTTGATTTTCAATTAAAAATTGTCATCTTCTATTCTTGTAAGATAGACCTTTCAAAAATTTGCCCCATCTAGTGACAGCGTTTAAAACTACGTGCGGGCGCTGTGGTTGGCTACCGTCGGCCGCAATTAAAATGTAGACTGTTTCTACCCAAGTACTTCTGTACCTGGCAAAGATGAATCTTCGTTGCGGCGTGCCGGGCAGCCTTAACAACGGTTAAGGCTGACCGTGTGTCGGGTATAAGTCAGGACGTTAATAAAACTGAGTAGTATGTATCGTTTCTGTTCTAATTTTTGCAAAGGATGTGTCATGAGGCTGGCCGTAAGCACTTCCTGTAATATGCTTCGCCTATGGATGCGCACACACAAAAATTCCAACAGTATGAAGAAGCACTGGTCATGCTTGGATTTGAACCTGCTACCCTCAGTTTGTAAACCAATATATTAAAACTACCAGAGACCACAAAATATGTATGCTTCGTTTGCTTTATATGCTCTATATACATTCTCGAAAGAGATTAACAGTATTGTTAAAAAAGGAGAAAGTGTGCCATCATGTCCGCTTTGCTTAAGGTAGTGTCATCCTTTGTAGTACCGGATGCCTACAGCATGGACTGACCGAAAAACAAAGATAAAATAGCAGGTAACATATAGCCATCTTTGGGCAGGTGCATGTACAAGCTCGAGCCGGGGAACACTCTTTCACGTGCAGCACAGAAGAAAAAGAAGCGTTGTGAAACAAAACGGCTTAATATCGCCATACAAGGCTCTCTTTCACGCCCTCCAGTGCTGCGCATTATATGTATATTCCGTGTTACCACTGCCTTTGCCTCAGGAGCTTTTTAGTATAGCACAATTAATTTATTTTGCATTTCAATTTTCAAGGTCTTGCCTCGCCCATACATATCTTCTGAGATGCAAGTTTGTATTTATTTTCAGTGGCACCTGTTTCGTCATAACAGAGCATCAAAGGATGTACAATGATCCTGTGCCCTTCTTGGAGGCAGTATGTCTTCAATTCGCCACATTTTATGTGCTGAACCTGTCCTACCCAAAGGAAGCTTCGGCGACCCTCGAGTTTATTCAACGGTGAGACAATCATTTGGCGATGCCTGAGTATACAGAGAGGTCAGACAATGACACACTTCGTATCACTTTTCATTACTAATTAATTTAACTGAAAAGTAAGGTAATTGTTTTCAAGATGTGGAGGAGGTAAAGAGGAAAACAACGAAGGCACTGAATGCTTTTGCTATGCAAGAGTTCGAGAATTGTTTTGAACAATGGAAAAATCAGCGGGACATCTCAGGGAGAGTACTTTGAGGGTAATTAAATTTTAGAAATGTTTTGAGAAATATAAGAATTAAAAAAAAAACAATTCTCATTGCTTTTGGGCGGTCCCCTTCGTATACCTACAGGGCAGAGTCTAACAGACCGTATGTCGTGCCTTCCTAGCCAAATCTGCCAAATCAACACAGAGAAGGGCTCAAGGAGCACGATAGCAAGGAATCGGACAGCTGTCCATCCCAAGATTTTGAAGCTGCTGAAGAGCTTAAAGTAGAGCCTGCAACACTGAACTTTTTTAAGTAAAGGAAAGGTGACATTTTTGCAGATCTATCATTTCTTAAAGGGTAAGTAATTTGATGTGCCTAATATTGTTCTGTCATGGTATTGGTCAAATGAATATTTTTACCTTAGCCGGTGTTGACAGTTGACACAATGGATACAACGGCACCCAGCGGATGGAAATCCAGAATGTTGGGGATGCTGCACATGACAAGCAAGGCAGTAGCTGCTGACTCCTAATAGCTCAGGAACTTGCCTCATTTGAATCACAGGTTGCAAGCAAGGACCCTGTACACAAATTTCTGAAATAGGTTTTGTACTGATATGTGCAAACATCACTTGTCCTGATATGTGCAAACATCACTTGCCCTGATATGTGCAAACATCACCATGACTACCTCAAAAATCATTTAAGCCATTTTTTTTATTTATTTTTTTTTATAAATGTTTTTCAGAGGCGTTTCACGGCACACGTCACCTTATCCCTGGCAGTCTTCTGCACCCATGCACACTGCAACATTGCTTTGCATAGCAAGTGTTATTTGCAAATATGAAACTCTACCTTGTTTATATTTTCATTCTGGCATTTATGTTAATGTAAATGTTTACTTTCCAGGAGGTTTGCTTCGAGTCTTAAAACATCAAGCAATGTTTTATAGTCAAATGTTTGGAGAAATGCCTCCACTTTGTGATATTTTGGATCAAAAGGTTAGTTAGCAGAACTGGTTTTACTTACGGTAAGTGATTGCTTCAGTTCTAATATATTTATTATGTTTGTGAGGGTAAGCCTTGTCTGACATACCCGTGAGTGTCAGCACAATTTTTCTCTCGGTGGAGGCAAACCAACATTAATTTTGGGGGGAGGGAGGGGAAAGGGGGTGACACTTTCATACACAGCTTGTTTAATATTCATACTCCAACACAGTGCAGCATGTCGCCCAAGACATTTTTCACACTATCTACAGATTCTTAGTACATCGCAATTTCAAATTGATCCATGGATTCCGCATTGCCGATGACCTGCAGGCTGAGTCATCACCTACAAACATGAGTGCCAATAGGGAAATCTAAACATTTATTCAGAATCCTTGAGAGAACTGAAGGAAGACAAAGTGAACTATAGCCAGTTGTATAAGGAGAGTGACTTGAAGCATTTTGTACCTTTAGCGGCCATGTTTGTGTGTGGTAACTCACATTCAAAGGCAGTCTTACATTATGTGAATACACTGTATTGTATTGGCTACCTCGTCAACTTGCACGTGCATGAGTTCATGGCAGTGTACTAAACAGCGTTTAATTATTTCTGGAATATATACTAATGCTAACTTTCCGCTGTGCGCAAAAAGAACAGTTTGAAATGCCTGCAAAGAGTCCGACGTGCCAATTAAGCGAAATTAGCTGGTCATCCAGTGATACATAAGAGGAAAATAACTTACTTTTAGCAAAGCATCAAAAGGAAGTCCTGCACCGCGAGTATGATGCACCACGTATTCTGTGAGGCTCTTGACTAAAAAGTTAACAATTACCATAAAAAAACGAAAGCCGTTTACAACTCCCTGTAACGCCGAATTAGAGAGCAGCTCTTGAGAAGGAGGAAGGAAGGGTACTGAGGGGAGGATATACCCCTCCTCCCTCCTCCTCACCTTCGCATCCTGCCTGCTAGTCCTCCCTCCGAGCGGCATCGCCGTCCCCTCACGAGGGTCACGTGACCTCACGAGGGTCTCGTGACCTCACGAGGGTCACGTGACGTCACCGGGGTCACGCGACCACACGACCTGTGAGATCACGTGATCGTCATCGTCACTGGTGACGTCACTGATATCGTCACCTGTGATGATGACGTCATCGGTGACGTCACCAGTGACGATGACGATGCGGATGGCGATGACGTCATCAGTGACGTCACTGATGACGTCATAAGTGACGATGACGATGACAATGTCGATGACGTCATCAGTGACGTCACCAGTGAGGTCACGAGTCCCATAATGCACCGCGCGGTTACGCCGACGGCGACGGCGACGGCGACGTTGCTCAAGCCGGAAACGGGCGCCTAAGAGCTGCGCTCTAAAAGCTGTGAAACATAAATGTGTCGGGAGTCAGTCAGACACATCACGAGCACGCTGCGTGCTCATTGTCACCCTCTGAACAAGAAGTTTGGACTGCTAGCTTGGATATTCTACGGACATTTTTCCACTTGGGCAACTGCAGCTCCACAATTAAAAATAGTAGAGTCTATGTGTCAAAATGACTTGCCATCCACCTAATTCTCGGGAAAGTCAGAAACCACCGACCCAGCAAAACTATCCTTGGCATGCAATCCCAAACGCCAAAGAAGTTCTTGTTCAACGTTTTTTAGGGGCGAAGCTCCTTAGGGGCTAGCCATGTCCGTATGTCCGTCCGCCGTAGGCCGGCGTCGGGTGCTCGTGCTTCTGCTCGTGAGATCACGTGCTCACGAGCACGTGAGCACATGCTCACGTGCTCGTGTAGGGCAAAAACAAATTGGAAAAAAAAGATGAAAAAAAATTATGAAAAAAGAAAAAGAGATGCCATCCCATCTGTCTGCTTAAAAAAAGAAAAAGAAGAAAACCACACATTCTCCTACTGCCATGAATGAAAAGGACCGAAAAGCTCGGCATGCAGCGCCTCAGCGTCTACGAAGACAGCAAGCTGCTCCGGAGACCAGGGCGCGAGAAGCTGCTGCACAGCGTCAAGAACGCCAAGCGGACCCGGAGTTGAGAGCTCGGGAAGCGGCGGCAAAGCGTCAACGCCGACAGCAAGCAGCAATACCTATGACCAAAATCAGTATCATCAGCATCACCCGAGCTTCGCCCCAATCAACATCATTCACCACGTGGAGATGCAGTCCTTTTTTCTTATGTCATGGGCCTGCACTCTTTATGTGCAGAGAATCGGTATAAATAAGGCGTTGCATGCGCATCTCTAGAAGGGCAGTCACGTAGCAAATTGTATTCAGCTTATTGTATACAGCTGTGAGGCAGGGAGAGGTGCACCATCCATAGTTGCGAAAGCTGAGACGCCAATAAACAAAGAATCAACATCTTATGCCGAACTCCTTTCGGTCTGTTCGGCATAAGGTGTCAGTTTCACCCATGCTGCACTTTCTCCCTTTCTTGAATGAGCTCAGTTAAGAGGTAGAGACTGCGTCCCTGCTGGCTGTTGATCCCAATTTTCTGTGACCACCAGCCAGGAAAGGTTATGGAAAACAGGAGAGAGTAGCATCTTTGCCTGAGACCGTCATTTATTGGTGGTCATATGATCATGGTCAGTGGGGTTCAGTCTACCATGTCATCACACTAGAAATAGTGACCAATGGTGGTCATATGGTCACGTGACCATTGTCTGTTGTCCCCGAGCACGCACAGCATGCGTTTGATTGACGTCAACACATTCTGTGCATTCCCGGTCTTTGTCAGCATGATCAAGCTGGCCTAAACTTTTGTTTCTGTGCGAACACCACCATGCTGAATCTCAAAAAGCGTACTCTAGTACCCTTCTTACACGGGCAGCCTTAACCTCATTTAAGCCAACCGCAGTCACGCTTAACCGCAGTTATCCGCAGTTACACAGCAAACCAAGCTGCAGTTAGCCCGATAACCATGGCTAAAGCAGACTGAGGTTGGCGGGCTTGCTTCGGGCTTGCTAACTGCGTTCAACATGGCGCGGTCCACCACTTCGCCACGTCCACAAGTGGTGAAAACGTACTCACTGTTTTAGAATGCTGGGGGAGTCTTGTAGAAACAATCGTAGCAGCAAATATTCTTGGAGGAGCCACACCTAGGAGTTGAAGCTTCCTTCATAGCAATCGCGACACGTCGCGGAACGGGGAGAATTCTTTTTTTGCATTTTTGTTATTGTTTTGTTTCTGGGAGTTAGTGCTGCCGATGATAGTGAGGCTTCTACGTTGGATGTTTAATTCAAATCAGTTGAAAGCGGTTGAAGACGCCTATGAACAATTCAATATGTCTTGATAATTATTCTGCTTCAGTATTCATAGTGATGACCTAACCCCACACTTGTTTTTTGTTTGTTTTTTCGTGTCAACTTGGAGCTAGGGAGCCATGTAATAGTATCTCGGTTCAGTTTACAGGCCCCGAACCACGGTTAGCTTAACTGACGTTAAGGCTGCCTGTGTAACATGAATATAACTTGTTTATATTGGCGTACTGCCATTTAAATTCATGTATTTATTACTTTTCAGGATGTTGGATTCTGGTCACAAAACTTCAAACAATGTTTGTAGAGAAGTGTCTGGAGAAAGGCCAGCTGTTTGTGATATTTTAGATCAGAAGCAAAGTTGGCAGCAGCGGAGCTTTTTTTTTTTACGGTAAGTCATTGCTTGACTTCTAGTACAGTGGTTCCCAAATGGGGGTCTGCATACACCTTGGTTGTTAGTCAAGCTCAGCAATGAAACTTTTTGCTCTTATAGACACAACAAATGTAACCCTTTGTGCAATGTTTCTTAATATCACAATATTATAAAGCGAGTCGATTTTATGATAGATTTGGATGGTAGGTTCGGATAGAGGTCTACTTTTTTTAGCACTGGTTTTTAAAGTCAGGGATCGATCTATGATCCTGAGAAAAAAAAAAATTGTACCCCATCTAGTTGACTGCGAGGAAGCGCTTCCCCCTGGCCTCCGCTTCTCCGCTAACACCGGTGCAATGCGGAAAGGCTGTGCGCCGTAGCACTGGTGCAAAACAGTAAGCTTGACGTAAGTGTATCATTGCAAGCACCACAGATTGGAGAGGCATGTGGTTGGTTCTGAAAGTTTAGAAGCTGATGTGACCAGCACGATCGATAAATGAATTTTATCTAGGGTCACCGAGCACTCTGTGAAATACATTTTTTCTCTTTGAAGGCTGGGCCTGCCTATATTGAAACATCTGATTTATTTGTGCTCAGTTATTTTACTTACGGGCCTACTCATATGTTTTGTGTTCCAGCAAATATGATAGGGTTATTCTTTCATTTACCATTGTAGTCTCCCCACCCTTCTCATTCTTTGTCATGGAGGGGTCTCTATCACTTTTACAAGACCAAAAGAGTTGCCCCCAGCCATGAGTGTTTTAGAACCACTCTTCTTATACATTTATCATGTTTGTAGGAGTACGGATGTGCCTGATGCACGGGCTTCACGCTTTGTATGTATGGAAACCTTAGTTTGTGTGCATATGAATCTTAGATGTTCAGTGCTCCTACTCTATATATGCTCTTTTTATTTTCTGCATGCTTGTCCTTGACTAGTGTAAGGTGCCCAAAGACCAGTCAAGCTGCGCGCTGCAGCTTTCTTACTTGGGGCTCCATCATAATCAATGTAATAGTTATTATTACTATTATTATACTTCAATTTACACCTATTTCTTCCCTCTTTTTCTTCTTCTAGCTGGGCATGATGGACGAAATCCGACGCAGAACGTGAGAACAAAGACAAAACGGCATCGGGTATCCATTTTGACGGAAACCTTTGAGGACCCAAAATAAATCACTGCAAGGTGACCAATCTTTTTTAATATTTTCATAACCCTTCTTCAGATGCAATATATGCCTTCTGCGAGTAACACAAAATAAGACACTCAAAAACATTTTTAAGTATCAATGTTCTTGTTATTTCTTTACAAAAAGCATATTTGTGTTCACCTCCTTACAGATGGTTCTGTGTATGCACGTTTGCAAGTACCCCCTGGGCGCCACCATCCTGCCAGCTGGGGTGCACATTGGACGCACCATAATTTGATTACAATGCCTTGCTAACGCGTCGTAATCAGACTATGGTGCACCCCAGAGCGCACCCCAGCTAGCAAGATGGCGGCACCCAGGGGCCGTGCTTGCAACTAATTAAGGACTCTTTTCCGTTATGCCTTTACAGAAGATCTGGTTTCGTCCGTTTCTTAGCGGACCGTTCTGCAAGGCCAATTACGGACACGCTCTAATTAAGGAGCACTTTTCGTTACGCTTTTACGGAAGATCTGGTTTTGTCCGCCCCTTAGCGGACCGTTCCGCAAAGCCAATTACGGAAATTCTACAATTCAGGAGCACATTTCGTTCTAACTTTTACGGAAAATCTTGTTTATCACTGGCTGTGTCCGTATTTTAGCGGACCCTTCACTAAATTGGATTACGGATGAATTCACCTCACGAGATTGGATTACGGACAAATTCTCTGGCAGCACGTTTCGCCAGAGAAGTTCTCCGTAAAAGGGAGCCGATTTTTTTACAGTGTAGAACACGGAATTGAAATTAGTTTCCGCGGTATCTAAAGGCACAATGACATTGGCGGGAAACCGCGCGCGCGAACGCCGCTCGCAAACAAGACGCTCCTGCATAGCGAACGCCACAGACTGACCTTACTATACTCTGTTTCATACTTAGCGTGCAACGCTGTCAAAGCTACTGGCGCGAGCGCGTGGCTTCATCTATGGTTTTGTTTGCGCGAGGACGCGTGCAAATGATCAACGAGATCAAGCCCCACGCTCGCGCCAGTAGCTTTGACAGCGTTGCACGCTAAGTATGAAACAGAGTATAGAATGTACCATAAAAAAATAAAAATAGCGGCGCAACGGCGGCATTGCGAGCGACCGCACTTGAAGGCGTACGGCCAGGACGCAGCGCGGGAGCGCGGAAAGCGCGTCTACGCACGGCAATCCTCAATTGCCTAGCGGGCGTGTTGAAGTCCCTTCTAATTAAATTCGTCGCGTGTTCGTGACGAATTTATTAAAGCTTATTATTAGAGCTACATCCCATGGTCACCTAACAGCAAACACCAACGCTTCTTCTGATGCCAGTCTAATTTGGCGACTGTCGTAATGACCACGATGTGCAATTCCTTGCGCTCCTAAGAACGGCGCCTTAGTTACATCATTTCAAAAACACACGAAGCTCGCGTTCTGAGCTTGACACACAAAGCTAGCGTTCTCATCTTGACACACACAGGCACGCCGGAATTAAAGCATGTATAGACGAGGCAGGTGGTGTTTGTAAAGAAACAATAAAACTATGTTGGATGCTTGTTAACTTTAATTGCATACGTTTGAATCCAAAACAGCTGTTAAAATTATTCACAATGCAAACAAACAGTTAAAGCAATGATACATAACATAAAGACTGAGCTTCACAAAACTAATTTAACTTGCTGATCTTGCGGTGCTTGGATGCCTTTCGCTTATAGACAGTAGATTTCCACCTGTTTAGACCTTTCACAAAAAAGTGGAACCTCATTGTACCTTAAAACTGACAATGCGAAACGTGAGGCTCTCTGTGATCTGTGCATCCAAGTTCTAGGGGACTGGCACAATTAATCATCCTGCAAAACGTCGATCACACTATCACGGTGAACTTTGCGACTACTGAGGCAGGTCGTAAAAATGTCCTCTAGCCGTGCTATAAAACGAAAAAGTTTGACTGAAGGGTACAACAGACCACCCTGGTCATTGTACCGCATGAATTTTGCAGCGTACAAAATATATATAATAATAAATCTTTATTTTTGTTTCAACACTCAAACGGGGGACCAAGACAAAAAGCTGCTGCCGTTGCTCGACGGAGGTCCTGGCCCCCTTTACAGCAGGCGATTCCCAAGCGATTTCAGAAACGAACAAAATCGGTACATTGAGAGAAATGACACTATTTTAAATGTACAGACCACAGATCATACAAAAAGAAGGAAAAAAAAGGAAATTTATACATTCATTGTAGTATACAATGGTACGGTGATCCGTGTGCCTTAGCCGTACCTAAGAAAACAACCCTAAAATAATGATCGTACCTCTGTCAGCGTTATTGCATGAATATCAACACATTTTAAAAATAATTCATTTAATAAAGTATTTAATTGGTAATTTAGTGTGTGGTTATAGTATAATGTATTTGAGGGTGAAACGAACCATTTTTCCTTAGGGCGGAGTTGATATGAGGAAGTGAAAAGGACTAGGTTACATAATTCCTCAAAAGTCGTCCCTTTTCCTCTGGAAGCAAGAGGCTACCGATACAAGCAGGGCACTTGTTTGGAAGCACACACTTGCCATGTACCCGAATAGGTAGTAGTACACGAGCCTAGAATCACATCTCTGCCCCGGTACCCATGCTCCACAGTTTCACCCGAGGCACATGGACCTGAAGACGCTACCCTATCGGCCGTGTGCAATTTCACTGTGTTGATCAACTCTTGCTTGGCGGTTTCTTGTCCCTTCTCTTCAGTGTCGAGGAGAGAGCTGATGAAATCTTTCTCTGCACTGCTGCCTGAAACACTGCATGCTAGGTTATAAAATGACAGGCAGTGAACTGTGAGAAAAACCTGTTACGGCGTTGGGTGCGTGTTGCAACCTGATGACAATCTTACTGTTGCAAAGAAGTTCTCAACCTTATCTTGGCTCAGCCGTGAGGTCAGCAAGTACTTCTATCCTACTTCCCTATGCAAGTTGCGAAGCAGCTCCAGTGTACTTGTGAGGGTGATCCTTAGTCCCTCTGCAGTCGACTCGCTTATGAAGTGCTTGTTATCAGCATGCATGGTATTCACATTTGTTCAAAAACTCGATCATGTCTTGTATCTGCTCAATACACGCAGAAACGCTTTTCAGGGCTTCTGCTGTGTACCTAGCCGTCATAATGCTAATCAGAGATCTCATTCTCATGAAGAAGTTCTTTGTGCCTTCAATGTTGCCACAGTTCCTCTGCAGCTGCATACGATAAAAAAGAATGCTCGCAAAGGGTCACTGTCCAAACAGTTGAAAGGCGTAACTTACTCTCATTTTCTCAAAATTGGCGGGTGCCACGTGAACACTTGTTTTTCCCTGGCATTGCCTTCACGGTGGACTGCACTGCAGTCGAGTTTAAGGCTTTTCTCAGAAACCGTATGGACACTTGTCCCTCAGGGGCGTCAAAGGTCATCTGAAAAAGCCTGTTGCGGAAATTCCTTATGAAATGGGGAAAATCTGAAGAAACAGAAGGGAGAAACCGGCTGCTGTCAACTGGGTGTGGCCTTTTGCAAATCACTTCCTTGTAGGATGCCCGTACATTGAACCACATTTTGCCATTCTATGATACGGCATCGCATGTTGCATAATCAAATCAAATCAAGTTTGTTTCCAGAAACTCTGGTTGGAAAGCCCATAAAAAAAGCTGTTAAAAAACAGCTTGACTTGGTCTATGAAGAGACCTGCCTTTTCTGCCAGAACTGTGGCCTCGAACACAATTTTAGCGGGAAGTTTGCTCTTTCATTCTGATGCTTCCAAAAGCACCAGGAATTTGAGCCCAACTGCCCACGAGTGGTACGAACATTACCATGAGGTCGTGATTGCAGGACAGTGTTTTCTGTTCTTCAGGTGTGTACGTTCCAAGATGATCAAGGAAGCCTTCAATTTTGGCTCCTGTGGTGTCTGAGAGGTGCTCAGAGAGCTTAATTTCATTAATGTTTATTTCCCCGTGCCGGTGTAACTCCTCAAGCGAGGCTAATTTTTTTCTTCAGTGCGCTCAGCATTTTTTCGTTGAAGAAGTAGCCACTGTTGTACTGAGCTGTGTATTTTCGGATTGTTGTTTCACTTGGAAGGGTATAAATCAGGGACACAAACCATAACCGTAACCGAAACCGAAAACCGCTCAGGAACGAAATTTTTTCAGTAACCGTAACCGAAACGAAACCGTTATTTTAAGTTTATAAAAACCGTAACCGTACCGTAACCGTAAATCATTTACCGGTAACCGGTTTTAACCGATATTAACCGAAAATAAAAATATTAGTTTTTCTCAAGTATGACCTGGAGGAGGGATCTTGAAATGTCATGGCCATTTGACAGAGTTACTGTCAGCGAGTGGTGCGTCTGGTAATACATTTCCGTTCAATCCAACTTAATGATTAAGAATATTTAATTGGAATCAGTGGTCAAGCTTATAGTAAAAAGAAAAGTTATTTCTAAATCTGCCAGACTACTACATCGCTACATGTATTCAGTGCGTGTTGCCTTCAGGGCATTAAATAATAAGTTAGAATTCTCAGATGTCCATCCAACTCGGTTCTATCAAAACCACCGATGTTCCTGACATGCAGTAGGCAGTATGAAGAAACGAGGTAAATTTACCATCATGCAGATCTGGCGGAAAAGAAAACCAGGCATTCATTTAGTCTGAAACGCGTCGCGAGTGACGATTTTGAAATAACACGAAAAGGAAAAGAATGTCACAGGTTTGACATTGGCGTTTTGTATTATATGTATATATATACAGTACTTGTATATGCTCGGGCTGAGAGCCGCGGAAGGAACGAGGAAACGTCCAAAGGGTTTCCGAGTTTCTTTCTTTTCCTTCTCGTACCAAGACCCTTTTTCGAACAGAGTGGCAGCCGCCGGCATTGTCACGCACCTCAGCATGGCAAGAGAAAAAGTCAAAGAGAAGAATGCCTCGTCGTCAAACGCGCCAGCGCACTTTTCCGCCAACGACGGAGCCGGCATTGTCCAACGGACAGGGGATGCCTTTTCTGCCTCCTTCCCCTCAACCTTGGGAGCTGCCCTGCTTCCAATCGTCGATGCCAAGGACGGTCTTGCCCCACATGGCCAGCGGTCACAGCAGTCCCTGTCGCAGAACTCCGAACGCGAGCTATTCGAACGTCAGGACGGTGGCGCGAGCATCCACTGACGCGCCAAGAGATCGCTTCCAGCATCGCCGTAGCCCTCTCCCGGCTTCCGCCAGAGGTACTGGAGGACAGTTATTCTATCACAGACGTCCAGACTCGAGTCCGAGGTTTTCAGAGAACTCCCCGACCAGCCACCCAACCAGCCTCGATGCGGACGCCGCACATCTCGTGCTCCCGCGAACACCAGCTAGCGCCCAGGCAGCAAGTCCATGAGGCCCCCTAATCCTAAGTGAGTCCGGCAGCTACCCTGGGTCTTCGAGACCCACCAGTGCCGTCATCGACGACACGGTTTTCTCCTCGACGATCCTGGACGTTTTCCCGGTCGAGAACGTTCTCGCCCATGCATTTTGCGATCCTGGCGTCTCTCCCGACCTTGCCCGTGCTTGAACTTCGACCGAAGAAAACGACCCATTGGATCCGGACTCGACGGCCACCGCTGCCGAGAGAATCCTGGAGTGGCTCAGCAGGACCAACAGTGTCATTGAGCCCCACCCCGATGACGACTCTTTCGACACCTACCATGGCGAGGAGGAAAACCACACAAACACAAAAGAACGCTACAGACAAACAAAGCGACGTCGAAGACTCCGAGTCGGACCGGGGTAGCACTGCCTACAAGTTGAAAGTGACGGGACCTACGCCGCCAGTCCACCCGACCCAGCAGGCACCTCAAGTCGACTAGGCAATGTTAAGTGAGGCATGTAATTTTCACAGGCCGCCCGACTTCGGCGCACTTTCCATTCGCTGCACGAGGGCTTCTTGCTTCACGCCCCCCCCCCCCCTCTCTCCCTGACCAAGTGCCCACGATCGATGCCGCCGTAACCAACATGTTGGCGGCATCATCAAACGCTCCTCACGTGGTCCGTAGCTCAACCCCGTCTTCCTCGTATCCAAGTCAGCCACCGAGTCCCGCTTTGTCCCGTTGCGCCGCTCTAACTCCTTACCTCAAGGCACCTCAGTCCCGCCTTACTCCGCTTGCCCAGACCATCAAACTAAACTTCCTCCCTCCCCAAGCGTATATGGTGAAGCTCGACCTTGTCGAGGCCTTTTACCATATCACGCTTCATCCCTCCTCCCGTAACCTGACCACATTTAGAGTAGGTCGTTATTACTGCTGTTTTTGCCGTATGCCCTTCGTGACACGCCCGGTGCCATTTTCCATGCAGCTCTAGGCATTGATAGACGTGCTGCGCTGCGAAGTTAAACGTATGTACAACCAACTAGCCCAAACCCAAGTACAAGCTTTATTAAGCTCTTGGCAACAGCCATTGCCAGGGAAATGCGCGCGCGTGGACTCTGGGCTCTGTGTCACATGTGGACAGCTTCTCGTGCGACCATCCCGACCCAGACAAGTTGGCGTCTATGGTGCGCCTTCTCGTGGAGGACTTGCTGCGGTCAGGATTTCGCGTAAACCTAGCGACACAAGCAGAGCCCACGCAACGCATGGGTTTTCTTGGGTTCAGGCTTGACACAGCCGATGACACCATTTCGCACACGCCAGAACGGCTCCGAGCCATTCCTCGTGTCCTTCGCTCACTGGAGCGCCCGCTTGAGGGGAGTGCCCGCTTCCCCTCAAGGCGCTTCAGGAGGCGGCGGGCTACTCGGCATTTTACTTTTGTCTCTATGGTTGTGGGTTTTTTTCCTTCTTCGTCCCCTGTTTGACAAAGTTTCAGACCGAATCCCTCTTTCGCTCAACTGGCTTCCCTTCCTTCTGCGTGTTTGGCCGACTTTGCCGCACTGCCAATCGCTCCCCCCTCCCCTTGCTACCCAACAGCGCATGGGCACATGCTTCCGGAGTCGGTCACGGCGTAGGTGTTGGGGACTGTGCGCAGGCAATCATCGCCCCTCTGCCGAGGCCCATATACCTCCGGGAAGGACTCGCCGTGTTGTGGTGCCCGTGTATTGCCGAGGAAGGGACTCTCCTACACACTGAGAACTGAGCTTTGGCTCTCGCGCTACGCCACAGCCATGAACGAGCTCATTTTTCTTTCTTTATTTATTTATTTACATTTATTCAAAAACCTCTGGAAACCCTTCGGACGTTTCCTCGATCCTTCCGCCGCCCTCAGCACGAGAAAGCAAAGATGTCTCGCGCCGAGAGCGCGAGGACTCGATGGCCCGGCAGCTCGCCATCATGTGCCAAGCGCGCAACGGCAGGTCGGCACTGCTCATAACCGACAGTACCCATTTTATTGACATATCTTTAAGAAAAAGAAGAGAGAAGGCGCTGGCAATAGCGCAAGGCACAACCAGTCATTGGCAGGGGGTGGCCGAGTGGACTAGCGCACACCAGCTCGAAGCACATGGAGCGAAAGCTAGCGCTGCAGAACCCAGGGATCCTGGGTTAAATCCCCACCTCTGCCCGTTTCGATCTGGATGAGCATCGTACCGGCGTGTGGTCGTGTATTACTACTGCGTGGTGCACGTTAAAGACCCCGGTATAGCGGTTGTACTGCACTGGCTAAATTGCTTGTCTACGGCGATTGACTCGTAGAGCCAAGCTGTGTTTTTCGTGTGTAGAAGGGTCCCTTTCTCGCCAATGCACGCGCACCAGAACACGGCGCCTCGGCAGTGGGGGTATGATTGCCTGCGCACAGTCCCCTACAAGTATTCCAAAACCGACTCCGGAGGCATCTGCCCATGCGCTGTCAGGTAGCGGGGGAAGATGGAGCGGTGGGCAGTGCGGCAAAGCCGACCAAACACGCAGAGGAAAGGTAAGTCAATAGACCTTATGCGAAATTGCTTGGTGGTCTGACAACACTGAGGGCGTCGCCATTTTAATGTTGGCAAGCGTCGTCGGTGCCGAAGCACTGTGGAGGCATCGGAGACAACCGAGTATGGGCAGTGTGCGATGGCGCGGCAGCTGTGTTTTCCGCCTTCCGACCCTGAAATGTGGACGAACAGTTTAAAGAATTGTGGGCCCACATTGAACGCGCTCTGCGTACAATTCGTGGCGCTCTCGGGCGAGTTGCTGGCTCGAAAGGGGTTTGGAGGCGCACTGCCGACACACTAGTGACAGGTGCCACCACGACCGGCTTTATTAGCGGCGAGAAATTTCGGTCATCACCTCGCCAACAACAAGTTCGATGGTGTTTGTTATTAGCATGGTGGAAGCTTGAAATCATTGCGCTCTGAAACCAACGCTGCCAACACTGCCAAAAGGGAAGTTCTTCCACTTCTCTTATTTCCGTCGAAGAGAAATCCTTTGCTGACGTCATAGTCAGCATTCAGCCAATCGTGGAAGGCCAATCACAGCGACGCTTTCGATCGCTCCCGTCGCCAATAGGGGCGACCAGGGGCCCTATGTTGCGCTTTTTGGACTCCCACGGTGACTATGGAGAAGGAAGTGACGTCAACAACGCAGCAAACGCAGATTGGATGTTGATTTTGTTTTCTTCTGTCAACATTCAATCTGCGTTTACTGTGTCGTTGACGCCACTTCCTTCTCCCCAGTCGCCGTGGGAGTCCAAAAAGCGCAACATAGGGCCCCTGGTCACCCGAGGCAGCGCGAGCGCGCCGCATTTGCTTTTGCTTAGTACTTTCTCCAGTTCTCTGAGCCGCCACCGCGTTTTCTGACGCTGTAGCTCAACACACTAGCAGACACTTTCGCGTGTGTACCTGTGTGGGTCCGCTCCACGACCAGCGACGTTTTGAGGATAATTGGCTGTATTTTATGGACTTTTTTCATCGTTATTGCTATTCTACGTTCGGTAAAAAGCTACAAGCTGATCAAGATCGCATTCATCTCTGATACAAAAATAACAAACTTCCCCTAAACTTAAACAAATGCGCTTCCATGCACATCACTGCCTCGCGCCAACCTGTGACCCCTCCAACACGTTTCCTAAACCGAGTGGAGATCCCAAGAACAACGCATATCCACCTCCTTGGTGTCATCATCGACCAGCATTTCGATTTTCATCGCTATGTCCAAAACGTCGTGTCCGGGGAAAAATGACTCCTTGGCATCGTCATTCGGTCCACAAGAAGAGACAATCCCGATGTGCCCAGATTGCTGTTCACAGCACTGGTGTTGCCCATCCTGGAGTTTTGCTGCTCGGTGTGAGATTCGGCAACAAGGCTACTTGTTGCCTCCCTCGAGTCGGTGCAACGTCGCGCTTCCTACCTTATTATGGCGCCAACTTGGCCCCCGAACACCATCCTATTGAACACTGCACCTCCTCTGTTCAGTCGGCAGGGACCCGCTTCAACATCGACGTCAAGTAGCGAACACGCGGCTCCTAGCCACTTTTCTGCTCCCGGACTCCTCGCTTCCTTTTGCCACCTCCCTGCGGCGTACTCGCACTGGTGGACTGTAGCCACTTTTAACCCGTACGCTCCATTACTAGAACTCCTTCGCACCCCATGCAGTGCAACTTTGGAGGTCCCCCCCCCCCCCCCCCCGAACCCACCCCACGCCAGTCACCAGTTCACCACCAATCCACAGTGTCTCACTTCCAACATTCACCAAGAGCGTCACGGCCCACCTGCGGAGCATCTAACTCGATTTGTTATTACGATCACGAGATCCGATCACGGGAGTGGGCTCCAGCAGGCGGACTGAACGCACCATTCTGTACACTAGTACACCTGATGCTTAGCTCCCAATACTAACTATTCTGCTCGAGAAAACTATAATAGAGTCTCATTTAACCTATTCTATACATACTATGTGCTAGCATTAGCGCCTGCCTATTACGTGCGACAAAAATCATCTGAAACCAACGTTATTTTCACACGCTCCCTTTGCCTTCCATAGCGGCCGCCGCGCTTTTGGTGTTGAGCTAGGGAGGCGCCTAGCGGAACACTCTGTCCCTCCAATCAGTTCACTTAATATTTCTTCTTCTTCTTTTTTTTTTCTTTTTTTTTTTCTTTTTAGCGCGGCCGGTCACCAGATTGCTTTTTCGCGCAAACACAGGTTTGCTGTTTCGAAATTGTCATGTAGTCAAAAGAAACACGAAGGGCTGTTTCAGCTCATGTTGTTCGCGATTGTACAGGCGAGTGCAGTTTGTACGCGATCGCGCGGTTCGGTCGCGAGCGTTGGTCGACCTATCTTCTCTCGGTAGCCGAGGCGCCACGGCACACATCTATTTCTTTAAGCCCGGAGCAGAAAACAACGAGGAAACAACGACACGTTGTCCTCGCCCAGTTTAAGCCTTCCGCGTCGGTCTCACGACCGTCGGCCTGTGCGATCACATCCAAATCACTCCTGTCACCGAACATACGTAGTAGTTGTTTGCATGTGTGGAACACGAAGATAAAAAGACTCGTACCACTCCCCACTACCTTGCTAGTGTACCTGATTTGACAAGAGCGGGGGCTAGTCTCTCAAAAGCATCTAACTCAGCCGCGAGGTTGTCCAACGCGAAGAAAACATAAACTATTTTTATGGCCTTACATTGCAGTAAGAGCCGCTACTCCGCCTGTAGGTTCATTCAGTTAGGGAGACTTCATGTCACTGTGCAAGCCCAATGCCCCGCGCACCGTTAAAGACCATCCCCAGCATTCCTGGACAAGGTCTCCTTGCGCCCTCTCTTGGCTATTCTCAGCAAAACACAGTAAAATGATAATTTCAGCCAAACTACTGCAGAAATCCTTAAGTTTTCCGAGATATCTATAGAAGGCACTAATACACTCTTATTTAATACCTACTTGAACCTCAGGATTGTATACTTTTTATTCCTCTGCCCGATATATTATTGTTGCATTGGGTCCTAAGGGCCACTTTGACAAAATTTTAAATTTCTTCTCACTGAAATGAAGAATCGTAAAGTTCCCGAGGAATATAATAGCTACCGTCTCATAGCTCACACCGCAGTTAAAATTTCAGTATTTTAATTAATACTTTTTATTCCTCGAGACTTTCAAACTCGGCCCTCTTTTTGCCCCTGCAAAATTAGCACTCCGCCGCGCACCAAGAAGCTTGCGGCCAAGCTACCTTTACATAGGCTTATCGAAAAAAAGATTTGTTCGATGCGTTTGTGACAGCATATTGACTAAGGATGTGGCGGTTATAATATGACTATATAATAATTAGATGTTTACAATCAAAATTTGTGCCCTAGATTTCAAATGAAAGCAATTGTTATCTCGGGTCAGAAACACTTGCATTGTATATAGACCGACACGCGGCCCTGACGTCACGCAGCTGCGGTAGCGCTGTCAACGCCACTGCGCAGGCGCAGACGCTTCACTTTACGCGAATTCGGTTTCTGCGCACGCGCAGTGCCCACACGGGGTGTGGGCAAACGCGGGCTTGTTTGTAAACAGCGTGTCGGTCTATATTTTGTAGTAAAGTGGTTAGTTGGGCGAGTTGGTAATGATCAAACATGGTTAAAATTGCGAACAAACAGAAAGGAACAGTAAAGAGGGAAGAGAGAAGAGACTTTGAATTTGCCTGTGTACGTAAAGTTTTAGCTCGGTTACAGACACAAACTGAACAAAATTCTTTCAGGCGTGTATAACTCGAAATAACTAGAAATATAATTAGAACGGCGCGCCGCTGGCCATTCGATTATGTGCCTTTTTATCTATCTTATTTTATTTATGCATATATACGCGTATAAATAAAGAACACAACGACGACGACTTTGAGAGGATGACACACCGGGCGATGGCGGTGCCTCAATCTGAGCCCTGGTTTTTCGGAAGCGGCAGCTTCCACTTTGACTGGGCTACCTCCTTGGAGCCTGATGCTTCGACCCCAGTGGACCCCAGTGAGCAACCGCGCCATCATGTTCCTGGGGCTCCTTCATGCACCGATCAAACGGCGTGCCAGATCCCCATGGCTCGCTGCTGACCCGCCCAACCCACCTCCACGAAATCTGGACTTCTGCGAATCGGACTGCCATCCTCCCCAATGAGGCACGCAGCCAGGGGGGGCATAGGGCCCGGGCCCCTTCCCCCCTCCCCCCCCCCCCCCCGAAATCTTTTATTTTGCTGGGACCTCCTCTTCCCCCTCCCCCTCATACAGCATTTCGTCATGGGCGGCCCCCCCCCCCCCCCCCCCGAAACAAAATCCTGGCTACGTGCCTGTCTCCAATACCAACAATCCATGTCGTCGTCATCATGCATATATATACTCATCACATTATTATGTTCACGAGACGCGACACCGCGGGCCTCCATGGTACGGGCTGCTGCCTTTCCGCAGTGCCGCGGCTCTCCAGACCCAAATAAATAAAGACTAAAAACTAAGGACTAAAGACAAAACTAAGGACTAAAGACAGAACACTATTGTTCCAAAAGAACAATAGTGTTTCCTCATTTAGAGGATACAAATTCCAAGACTACAGTAACTAGTGGCGCACATCACTGAAATAACATACGCAATACAGAAAATAACAGATTGTCTCTTGAACGCAAAACGACAAAATACACATAATTGGGGAGATTTTTTGTTTCTAAAAGCCAAATTCAGAAACCTAAACTAAACTAATGTTTGCTGAAACTCGGGGTATATCGTGTGCATCGTTTCGAAAAAGTATCAAACGAAAACATCACGCAACATATTTGACGTTGTTTCACGCCTCGAGGCACTGACTTGCACTCGCGCACCGACCGCCGGCGTAGAATAGCGCGTAGTCGTAAAATGTCTGCGACTGATGATGATGACAGCTTATTTGCCAAAAAAAAAAAAAAGAAGACTCGGCGCGGGCCTCCTTTCCGTCAGGGCTGGATTCGGTGCTGTAGGCGTCCTGTCTAATGCAAACGAGCGGAATGGAATGTATTCCCCCTAGTAAAGTATTTGGCCAGAAGCAAACGGTGAAAAGGGTGGGAGGCCGGAGAGATGCACAGGAGAAAAGGTTCAGATAGGCGGTCACGCGCTTCGAATTCTCCGTTTATCATGCTCGTGTATGAAAGCACTCTATCTTGCTCTTCTTGCCAAAGGTTGATACGCAACGTGTCGTGAGAATCGGGAACTAAAACAGCGTATCTCAGAAAGCTGGCCATGCCTAAGTTAGCCTGCCTGCGAACACTCGGACCGGCGGACGACCAGCATGAAGCGACTTCACGAACCGCTTCTTCGGCACTTTTCGTCTACTTCGTTTACTGCTAAGAAGGCAAACTTCGTGCCACATACCTTGTTTCCATTGCTGTCCGTGATTCAGCGTTGTTTGAACAACGGCACGCAGCATGTACAGGAATTTAACGGCAACGAACGGTCGCATACGCACGCAGACCCGACGAACTCCGCTCCTTGCCAACGTTAAAATGGCGGACGAGCTTCTTTTTGCGTTCACCAGATGGTGCAGCTAATTTCGCATAAGAGGTCTGAAGCTCTGTTAAAGAGGGGACGAAGAAGAAAAAACCCAGAGCCATAAAGAGAAATGTAAAATGCCAAGTAGCCTGCGGCCCGTATAATATAATATAATATAATATAATCACACCCAACCGGACACTGGGAGGCCGAGAGTTCAAATCCTGGCTCCGCCGTTTATTTTGGCTTTCGACGATTTCGTAAAACATTGATTCATTCGATGAAGTACGGTTCGTTCATCTGCATATAATCGAATATATATAAGGTACGTCCGCACTTTATTTGCATTTTTTTGCGTCCGCACTTTTCTTTAATTTTTTCTTATATATAAATGCACCATTTTTTTAGCGTCATAGAATCGGCCAGCGAGAGACGTGCGCTTCGATAATCATAGGTGTTTGCTTGGAAATAGCAAACATGACGTAGGTGTAACATGGCACAACAAAGAAGTCTGGGGAAAGGAAATAACAACACATGACATCTTTTCACAGCTTTCTGTGTTGTTCGTTCCTCTCATTAGTCTTCCTTATTTTGCGCTATTGCATTCACATTATGTTTGACTTTCACCAACTAGCCCAGATCTGAATTTTATTACTTTATTCTGTGCGTACTTCCCGTGCATCTCTTCCACTGGTCAATTTTATGTTATCTCGGCCTTTGATCGGCCATGTTTGTTCGCTTGGTTTTTACTTTTTTATTGTGTGTACCGAGGGTTGTTTTCATCTCGGCCACGGCCACGTAAACATCGTGATTTTACAGTTTTTAAGATGTGTAGTTTGACAACAAGGAGCTGCAGTGCGCAAGAGCGATCTGGGGGGGGGGGGGGGGGTGCTTTTTGTGTTTCCTGAGGTTCCAATAAAACCTATCAGTTGCGAGTGAGCGCTCGGCCGTCGTTTGTGTTTCTTACTCTGTCCTCGTCTTTTGTGCGCTTTTAAAACCAAGGGGAAAATAATGCTGCGGAATTTGCGTGGCCACAAAGCTGTGGCAAACTGCAGTTTTCTCCCTGATCGAAAGGCAAAAAAACATGCGAGGACAAATGCTCGTGTTTGTAGGTTCATCATGTTGCAGGGAACAATACTCAAGCTCTAATAATTCTTGTGATGTACCTAAGGCACTGGGGTGGATCATTAAGCTTCCAGATTGAGGCGTTTGTAATCTGAACATCATATTACGTAGCCATTTTTATTGAACCTTGTTGTTACAGCACCTGCTGCTTCGTTTGGCAAAAATCAAAAAAAAAACTACAAAGTTGCATTTACTCATGGTAATCAAAGTCTGAGTTAAATTGCAGTTACAAAGGGTTTCTAACAACCCACTCTGAAGTCTGGCACGAATGACCGTGCAATGTTTCTTGTCTCCCCGTACCAAAACAAAATAGCTGTCCTTTACAGTGTATGTTATCTACTAGGCAAACAAACACCAGACTAACAGTTTACCGATTTCACAAGAATATAGTGTCTGAAGGGTATATAGTGCCTAGTCTAAAAACTTCAAAGGTGTTGGTGTCGAGGCTGTCGGTTAACTGATCGCAAATTCAATGGACACTGTAAGAGAGGGTCATCTGTTCAATTCACTGTCAGATTACAAAGAAGGGAATGTCCTCAGGTTAGTCAATTTATACCTGTAAAATAAATAATTCAGCGTATGAGGAGTGTTCAAAAAGCATCCAACTTTTGGCACGAAAAAATACATTTACTTGCCTTGAGGTCTGAAACCCTAATACCCTTCAAAGTACTATCTTTCGGATAACACACACTTCAATGTTTGAAAGGCTTAGCTGTTTATTCAGTCAGCTGTCCTGGTGCCCTGGGCCTCTTGCGCCATAGTCCGCATGGTTTCTGAATCAGCCGAAGTCCTATCCTCTTTGATTACTTGGCTAGCTCGAGTTCCATATGACCCAAGCCTCAGTGCAATGCCTGAAAAAGGTTTATAGAGCAATTCACTCATAGGATCAAGGCAAACACAATTTAATTTCGATTGATAGCATTTTTCATGTCACCATTTGGAAACAAATGTTTCTACCAAACAAGACAAGCAGAAAATAAAAGAATTGCTGCTTTTAGAAATACTCTCGTATGACATCATGAAAAAGTATAAAGTGCTCGTAACATCGGAATGTGCGTGCCAGAGGCGAGTTACAGCAAAATCGAGTTATGTTTTACTAACCTCAGGTGGTCGTTTAAAATTCTCTAAGGTTTTAAAACTATGGAATTTGAATTATACAACCACTACAACTTGAACTGCCTGCTGCCATTAAATAATGTTTTCTCTGAATCAAACTAAGTACAGTGGACTCGCAATAATTCAAACTCGGATATTTCGCACTGCCAGTTACTTCAAACGAATTTCTAAATTTGGCTGTCTCGCTATGTTTTAATGCATTTATAAGCTGCTCAATTCAAACAACGTTTTCGCTTAATTTGTAGTATTTGTTTATCGCGGCGGGTTAGCCCCGTTGCGAATGCTTCTCACCGAGCACCTGTGTACTGCGGGAAAGTAATATTTGCGAAGCTAGCAATCATTGCTTTCCGCAGTAACATGGATGGTCGGTGCTAAGCACACTCGATGGGACTAACCCACCACGATTATACAATCTGTACTGTCAAGAGAACCTGCTCTTATTATTCGTGATGTTTTTTTTTTTTTTTTTTTTTTTTAAGGGGGTTAATTTTTAGCTGAGAGAAAAATAATTGCATTTAGCAAGAAGATTTATAAATTTCCTTGATTAGGATAGCTGGGCACCTCTTTAGGTTTAATTTCATGTCAAATCTGTCAGTTATATGCCACTCCAATGTAGGCATTGGACTTTCTGAGTCCACAGTTTGTAGATATAGTTATGTTAGAAGTAACTGAGCTTAGAAGTGGACAAATGGAAGGTTAGGAACAACCTTCACGAGTTCAGCTGAATTGTTTGTTTTATGGTTCAACAGTAGTAAAAGGCCTCGAGAAACAATTCGATATTCGATTAGAAAATATTCAGCCAGAATCACTATTCGCTTTGAACTTCACCAATGTTTTATGTGTGTGTCTACTTTTAAATAGGCCTGTGTAGAGGATAGTGTAATAAATCTGCTTGGCATGTGTAGCTACACTTCTAGCAATTCGCTACTTTGCCTCACATCATATCATCATATTAAGATAAATGTATGAGTATTTAAATTTTTTGATATTTCAAACTCAAGTCTCTGACTTCCTGGAATTTGAAGGAAAAGGCCACTGAAAAGAAGAAATGTTTTTTAATCAGTCTGACTAACATACGCGTGCCGAGAAATTAATCTGACGCGAAAATAAAAATTTTAGAGCAATATTGATAACGCGAGACGTGATTTAGTTTGTAGTCCACTCTTTTCCACTTGTTTTTACTCTCGGCATTTCGGGCGCGTGGAGGAGAGGTGGATCGGCTTCGCCAACACGTTGAGGTGGAGAGAGTATATGACCATCTCGTTGAAGTGGAAAGAGTGTATGACCATTTCGTGACGTCATGGACTTAGAGAGAGTTAGAGAAATATCAAATCAAACAAAGAGGAAGAAAACTGAAACTAAGCTCAAAAGCAGGTGGGATAAAGAAGTTAAGGCAGTAATATCGAGACTCCAAGCGGAATTTAGAGGACACAGATGGGCAAAGAAAAAGGGAGCCACACCAGCCGAAGTAGCATCAAGGTGGGAGGACTTTCAGGAAAGAAAGCGGGAGGCATCTGCATAGATACATGTCAAAATTGGGAGGGCAGGGATCCTGTGGATGAAAGAGATAAACCAGAATGATAGGAATGTGGCAAAAAGGTTCTGGAAACACATCATTGCACAGGAAAAAAAGACCGAAAAGTACCAGCAGACACTAACCACACAGGAAGGGACATGGTAGAGGGGGAAAAGGCAAGAGAATACATTAGACATACAATCGAAGAAGCATTTTCGGAGTTAGAACCAGATCAGGTCATAGGGAATGGTAGCGTCTACACAACACAAGAGGAGCGCCATAGTGAAAAAGAAGAAATGACCACAGGGGAATGGGAAAAAGCAGAAGGAAAGGTTCCGGCTGGACCTGCGACAGGTCCAGATGGCATACCAATGAGATTGATAAAGGTTATAGGCAAAACAAGGAAATTGAAACTAAGGCAGGTGATTGACCAGATAATAATGGGAGGAGAGGTACCCAGCGACTGAAAATTGAGCAGGTTGAGATTATTATATAATGGCAAGGAAGACCAAGACAGTATTTAATCATACTGACCAATCACAGTACATTCAGTAATATACAAACTAGCTATGCAAATTGTAAAAAGAAAAATGGGCAGAGAGAAAGCAGATTCTGGGGAACTTCAAAACGGTTTCAAGGGGGATAGACGACTAGATGATAACTTATTCGTAATCACTCAGTGCATATAAATAGAAATAACAAGTCAAAGGCCATCATGGGTAGCATTTTCGTTTACATATGACAATGTGAATCAGGAAAAGCTCGGAGACCAACTGAATGGATATGGGCTAGGGGGAACCATGGTTAAGTTTCTAGAACAGGGTATATGCAGAGAATAGGGTGGTTATAACATGGGAAGGCCGAAACTACAAGACCAGCAGCAATAAAAAGAGGACTCAGACAGGGTTGCCCGCTGTCTCCCCTGCTCTATATGATATACCTCAGTGAGATGGAAAAAAGTAGGGGTGTGCGAATAGTGATTTTTTGAAACCGAATCGAATACGAATCGAATAATTGTGGCACCGAACCGAACACGAATACGAATCGAATAATTTTCGAATAGTTTCCGAATAGTAAGTAGACAGCTACTAAAGAAAAGCAAATAGATTATAAAATTAGTTTATTGTTCAAAAATGTTTCTTAAAATTATTGTAAAAACGCGACTAGACGGTAATGACTAGAGTTCAACGATATTTAATTAGAGGCAAAAGCTACAAAAATATTAGAATACTAAACATAATATCACGGTTCACGCGGATGCTGAACATAAAATCAGAGTTCGCTTGAGCCTGGTATACATCCTGAAGCAATGTACTTACTATGAACTCTATATTCTCTTTTTATTCCTCCTTGTAGCAGATGTCCTTGAATTGAGGATCAAGGAAGTTGGCAAGGGCGTGATGTGCCTGCGTGCTTACGTCCGGGAACCTTGTTTTCATTGATCTGAGAAGATTCTGGGAAACACACTGTCTTGTTCCGCTTGCGCCCTCAAAAAGCAGCATCTTCACACAGTGAAATAACCATGCAAAGTCTTGGGAAAGATTCGACACAAGCAGCTGTTGTGGCTTCTTCAATTGGTTGCATGGGCGCGGCCGAAATACTTCCACACTTTAGTGCGCTTTCTCTTCGAACAACTTCCCGCTTCTACCCCTTCTACTTCACTCATACAGAGCGGCGGTACCATTGCAACCAGTTCTGAAACGTCTCCACGACACTCTTTCCGAAAGCGTGCACGAGCAGTCTCGTGCGAAAGCGGTCCCTAAAGGCTGAACCGCATGTAAGCGATTTAGCGAGCCACGAGCCGAGCGACAGCGACGAGAGTCAGAAGCGAGTGACGGAGATTTCTCACTGTCGCTCGCCGCTTCGCTCGGTGTTTGGATTTCTAGAAAACGTGCTCATCGCCTTGGTCGCTTGCTCACGCCACTTTCATGCGGCTTGCCTCATCGCGCGACTGACCGAGCGATAGCGAAGCGGGTCGACGTCGCCTTCCTCGTCTCTTGGCGAATCGCTTTCATGCGGTTCTTCTTAACACAGTGGTCCCTAATGGAGGCAACAGCAACGTACCTATAGAGAGAAACTGCTGCTGCCGATGATGATAATCATATTCTCTGAGAAGAAGGTACGTATTGCCATCTTGCGGGCACGTATGGCAGGTGTGCCGGAGCGTTCTGGGACGCCTGTGAAGGGAATCTCGTGGCGTGACATTGTAACGACTATTCGGAAATTATTCTGCACAGTGATGGAACACGTAGAAAAGTAAAAATATCTGGAAGTATGGTTAAATGAGGGAACAGATTATCTAAAAGAACATGGCGATATTGTAATAAAGGGGAAACGAGATTGAGCTATTATGAAACACATGCACTCTGGAACTATAATAGATATGAAGTCTTTAAGGGTGTATGGAAGGGAGTCATGGTGCCTGGACTGTCATTTGGGAATGCGGTATTGTGTATGAAGTCAGAAATTCAGGCAGGTTTAGAGATACAGCAAAGGAGTGCGGGTAGGTTGGCACTGGGAGCACATGGGAATACACCAAATTCCTAAGGGAGCACAGGAGGATATAGGTTGTGCATCTTTCGAGAGTAGAAAAGCGATCAGTAAAGTAAACTTTGAACAAAGGCTAGTTGAAATTGAGGATGCACGGTGGGCAGGGAAAGTGTACAAGTATCTGTGGACAAACCGAACCCGCAAGCTGAGATCTAAATAAATTCAACGAGATGGGGCCGATCAGAGCATATCAGTAGAAAAGGGAATAAAGAAAACGGAGGAAATTGTGGGAAGAGAGAATGCAGGGGAAATCAGCTTTAACCATATACAGGGCACAAAAACAAGAAATAAAAAGGAACAGTTGTAGGCTAATTCATTGAGGCGCTCATTGCTGTTTGAAGCTAGAACGGGGTGCTAAGGACGAAAACATATAAGGCTGAATTCCAGGAAATAGACACTTTATGCGACGTATGCAACCGCGAAAGGGAGGGTATAGAACATGTATTTTAAGGTGCACGGGGCTTCGTCCCACCATCTGGGGGGGGGGGGGGGGGGATGTGGATGACTACGGATTTGGAGGGGGGCACTGGGATTTGTAGACATGGATGGACGAGTGGATAGGGAAAGAATTGCGGTAACAAAGAGGAGATTGGACGATTGGTGGAAAAGATCTAAAGAGTGGTGAAAATACAGAAAAAATAAGCAATGGGAATAAGTTAAAGGGGGGAGGATTGTCTTTGAACAAAATGTATACAAATTTTAAAAAATAAGGGGTGACGAAATGTTAGGCTAGGTGGTGCAAGCTGTCGCCCTTTAAAAAAGGTATAGCCATTACTATACATCCATCCATCCAACGTCAAGGTGGAAAGAGTGTATGACCATTCCGTGACGTCATGGACTTTTCGTGCAGGATTTAAAATGAATCTCGCGCCGTCAATATTACTCTAAAAATTATTTTTTCACGTAAAATTAAAATTGTGACACGCGTGTCCCAACCAGACTGTTTAAAAAAAACATTTTTTTTTCTTTTCAGTGACCCTCTATTGAGAGTCGACTGCATTAGAAAATACTTCCGGTCCTCCAAAGACAAGAACATAGACATTGACTTCAAGCAACAGCTTTTCTACCTGACAAATGATAACATTTGGTGTGGCATGATAACATGCCACACCAGAAGTGTAAAGCTTCCTTCAGTGACGCTACTCGCACAACCTTACACAAGAATGACCTGCTGCCCACTTATGCACAGGAGGCTGCTGTCCTGTGTAGGAAAGTGACACAACTCGCAAACGACGATAACACAAGCTTTACCTAATGTGGGCAGAGGGACATGCCCGCCCCCAACTCCAGGATAGCCGACGGCTGCTGAACAGCCACGTCCGTCTATTTCGGAGTCTCCGAGTATCAGCAGTTGGAGCGGTCAGTCAGAAGCCATCAACAGTCTCCAACTGCCCCGCGAGACAGACTTCCCTCGAGCCCCTTCCGTTGGCTTTTTTCATTCCCGAAGTCCGAGATGAATTACGTTAGTGATGAGATCATCTCGCTTGTTGCGTAGAAAAAGGCGAGGAGGAGCATCACCACTGGGAAAGGGTAGAAGATCACTGTCGGACCACCAACGCAGCACATGTTTATTTTCTGTTTCGGTTTGATCGCACTGTTACACTGCTATAAAAAAACATAATGCCTGCAGAAGCAAGTTACCGGATCTTGGGGGAACCGCAGTGGACTATATTTTATTATTCGACACTGTTTTTTGTTAAATTTGTTGCACCACAGACCGCTATTTCACTAGAAATGGCAGTTGGTGGCTGCACTGTCATTGCACAATTAATAACAGCACGAGTCTCTGGCAATATAAGTGTCTTTGCAACACTGTGGTGCTCTATATAATGTTGTGGTTCAAAAAATGATGATGATTAAGATAAAATTTAAATGATGCCTTAATGTGACAGGCTTTCAAGCCGCAAGCGACATGGCTTTGAGCAGGAGCTGGTAAGACCAGTTGTAGTAAGAGAACCCTCAAAAAAAAATCTTGATAAACATTTGTTCTCTTTAAACAAAAGAGGAAGGCGTCGCTTTATTTTGTGAATTCGGTTTGCTTCAACTTGTAATAATTTTGACATTGCCTTTAAGTTTCACTCTAGAAGAAATTTTTCGTGGTGAATATACCTAAGACTGGGGCACAGCTAAATTTAAATAGACTTAACTAGGCAACACAGAACATAAGATATGGAGGGACACTTGAAAAAAAAACCTTTCCACGAGTACACTTCCACTTACAACCATTTCAAACAGAAAATATTTTGCTGTACCTTACTGCCTTCTGCTGAACAGTAGACCTGGGCAGTTGATCGATTAACATATTAATTAATCAATTAATTCTTTAATTTCGATTATTTTTATTCGGTTAATCGGCGAAACTTTGACAAGCCAAAATAAAATCAAAATTAAATTACTCTACCACGCGGAAATGCAGGAGTACACCTATATGAAGGGCAAACTTTAACTGAAATTTTAACCTAAAATAAGCTGTAAGGGTAAGATTTGTAACTCCAAACAAGTGCAGAAGGTTAGACGTGTCCCGGCCACTTTAACATAGTTTGAGTGTCTGTCTAGCGCAGCAGAGACTATTGTGAAGAATCAAAGGAAGCCGCTCTTGGGCTAGGGAATATCAACAAATGTTTTTGTCTCATGCAGCTGAAATAATATTCTGCGAGTCTGTCTTTAAACTGCTTTCAGCTATGTGTTGAAGTTGATTCATAATGGAGATTGTTTATTGCACCGCTAACAAAATATTCAGCAAGGGCAAACAAAAATAAATGTACTTTTGACTTTAAAAAATAGTATGCATGAAAAAGAATCAGAATGATTAATTCATTAATTAATCGGCTAAAGGGTGACAATTCATTAGGCTTAAATCTATAATTGACGCCCAGCTGTATTGTGCAGTCATTGTTGATAGAAGCTAAAATGACCAAGCGACGACTGACACAGTGGCATTGCCCTGACAAGAAAACTTCAACTAGCGACGAAAGATACCGTGCAGAAAAAATTGCAGTGGCATAATATATGACTCGGCCGGATCATGGTTGAGAACCGCACACCTTGCAGCACGTGTGCTGCTTCTGGAATTGTATATAGTAGCATCATGTTTGTTTTTTGAGTCATTGGACAAATTTATTTGGCTGAGACAAAGATCACCGGCCCAGCTAATGGAGGCGCCAGCAAAGCACGGGTAGGCGATAGCAAAACGTGAAGGTGACTCAAATCAAGGAGCTCCCTAACAATGAGAAGCAGGCCGAGTCGCATAGCAGTGGCCATGGCACTCTTGTCCTCATGCCACCTCTCAGTGATAGTTCAGCATCTCTTGCCGATGTGCAGCCACCAGTGGATTTTGGCCGTCGCACTGACATTTCAACTGGCATTTTCCATGGCTCAGCACGACCCCTAACATACTCCAGGGCAAAGATATAAAGAACCAACCTACTAACCTTTGTGTAAATGTGATCAAAGAAACAGGAAATACCCTTGAGTTTATATCCTAGAGAATAGAAAACCACCATATACATCGTCAACTTCCTAGAACATAGGGATATCAAACCTGGTTCTAGGGAAAAAATATATGCCAAGGAAGTTCTTTAACTCACAGTCAAAACATAGGGAAGATTTATTCGGCACATTTTCAAGTTTTATTATTGTTAATGATTCTTTCAGTATAAACTTGTGGTCATTCTCTTAGGTCAAAGCTATTTCAGGGGAGATTCGCAAAGACTCACAATTATTCCATCAAATGCTTTCACACTTCCAAATATGAATCCCTATTTTTATGCAATGTATGCGATATTTTGGAACCAAAAAAAAAAATAAAAGCTTCTTAAATGTAATATTTGTGTGCCCTTATGGGATCCTACTGAAATAGTTTTGACCGAAGGGAAAGACTACAAGCATATACTGAAAGATTCAATAATAATAATAAAGCATAGAAATATGTTGACTAAGCCCTTCCTGTGTTTTGACTCCGAGTGGAACATGCTTCTTGACCTGTATTTTTTCATTAGAAGCAGGCTGGATGACCGTCTGTTTTTGGAAACTTGACCTAGTGTGTGATATTTTTTTTGTATTTCCTAGGTTGAAAGCTCAAGCTATTGTTTCTTTAACCACATTTACTCAGAGGTTTGTAAGTTGCTTCTTTTTGTTTTCTGTTTTTGGAGATCTTATGGGTTGTGTACAGTAGAAAACTGCAAGATCCGGGAACGTTTTTTTTTTTTTTTTTTTTTTTTTTGTAGAGTGGTTTGTACGCGGAACACAAACCCTTGTAAATAGTGTCTTCATGTCTCCCTCTTCTGGGTTGCCTATTTATTTTTCAGTCCATTAAAACTCAGCTGTGTTTGAGACTTCTGTGTTTTCGTCATCCTTCATAAATCCCTAGTATCTGGTAAATTCACCTTGTTTAACCTACGCCAGCTTGCACCCTCGTCTTTTGTTCGTTAAAGAGACACTGACACGCCGCAAAAGTATTTATTTTATTTTTGTTTTTGCCAGATGATATAACATTGTGTCAGGAAACTACTCAATAAATACTTTGATACAGAGCCACATATATTTTCAATAGAGCCAAAATACTCTACTGCTCGAAACCGAAACTAAAACACGAGCACGGAAGTTCATGGCTGCATATCACTAGAGTCACTAAATAAAGCTACGCTTTCAGAGTACCGAAACTCACAAACTACGCGTCTGAAGCACGTCAGGCGCCGCCATCTTGGGTCCGCGCGCAGATGGAGGAGTGACTGTAGCTGAGCCAAGTCAAGCTGTAGCCGTCGCCTGCGCCAGCTGCCGCGGCCGCAGCTGTGGCAGCGAATCAAAGTCGTGTTGTTCGTATCTCGACGTAACACGGAAAACGCGCTTGCTGAGCGACGGACTTCAGCGTGCGCGCGCAGTAAACAGCAAACAGCAGCAGGCAGAGAACCGCTGGACCCAAGATGGTGGCGTTAAAAAGCGCGATGATGATGATACCGACTCACGTGACTGCCGCTCTCCAATGATGCCGCAGCGAACCAGAATATTGTTGAATAGAGCGACTGTATTGTCGGCAAAATGCCAAAGAAAAGGAATGCGGTACTCTGGAAGCGTAGCTTATTTAGTGACTCTAGATATCACGTGGCTACACCCGACCGCTTTTTTTTTCCTCTGCTTCTCCGGCGTGTGAAGCAGGCGACGACGATGACGAATTTGCGTGCACCATTTGTCGTGGTAAAAAAGAAGAGGACGTTGGAACTGATCGGACGTTCACCTCTTTGCTCTCTATCTTGATCGTCCTGAACCCCGTCCACACACTACTGACTGGCATCTAAGACATCAGACGTGACCGCGAACCGGCCGCAGCTCATCGCGGCACGGGTTACTTCAGGTAACCGACACGGAATAGCCCCTCAACCCGGCATGTCTCTGCCGGCATCAGCGTTGGATCCATCGTGCTCCCAGCAGACTCCCGCTGACAAGGACCACGCTTACCATGCCGTTCAAGACAATCATTCGGGTCTTTCTGGACTGAGAAAACGACACAACGACACCGACAGTGATTCTGCTGATCATTCATTGACACCTGCCAAAGTACCGGCAGCAGCAGTAAACGAGGAAATGGACCAAGATCTAACAGAGGGTGACCTAGAAGGCTTCGTCCTTGTGGAGCACCGCCGACAAAGGACAACGGGAGTCCCAGTACTTCTGACGCCCACTAACGAAGCACATCGCCTCCAGCAACAAAACCCATTGAAGCTGAGTGCCGAGGTCAACACGGCAGCGGGTTGCCCCATTCTGCGCCATCACTTTACAGCTAGGGGTGGCCTCCTGGTGGAAGTCGCAGAAGTAAATTCGGTAAACAAGCTCTTGCGAATCCGCAGCCTTGGAGACGTGCCAGTACAAGCCACCATACCGAATACGTACCTACAGAACTTCGGATTAATCAAGGGGGTACCCGCATGGTACACAGATGCCGAACTGGCGAACTTCCTCCAACCGACAGGTGTTGTCGCAGCTCGCCGCCTCTATCGCCGCCGTGGAAAACCTGGTGACGCCGCAACAGCATCTGATCGTGTCGTTCTCACGTTTCGACCGAACACAGAACGTCCGTTGAAAGTGAACCTCGGGTTTACTCAGCACGACGTCACTGAGTACATTGAGGCACCACCCAGATGCTTCAATTGCCAGGCACTTGGCCACATAGCCAAATACTGCAAAAGAAACACAAAGTGCAAGAAATGTGGAGAACCCCATCTAACCAAAGACTGCAAGGGCGACTCACCTGTAAAATGTGCAAACTGCGACGGAGAGCACCCAGCAGACTATGTAAACTGCAAGGTACGTCTAACTGCTCTTAACAAGGCGAAGACATTTGTACGAGGACCACGTCAGAGCCCTCCGAGTAAAGAAGCTCCTCCCCCTCTGGAATCTTATCCGCCTCTGCCTCCTCGAGATTCACCAGGCTTGACATCCTCTCAACAGCAGCTGCAGAAGAGCAACAAGAAAAACAAGACAAAGCGGGCTTCTTCTAATGAGCAAGCGGCTACTCAAAACGTGCCGGCTAGTGAGCCACCGCCTCCTCAACAGACGACAAGCACTCCTGTGCTGCCTCCACCGGCTGGCAAGCGCACATACACCGACGCAGCCACTCGTGCTACTCCAGTTCAGAAGCCGTCGTTTACTGCTTTCGGCTCGATGACGGTCAGCGACATAATACGTATTGTATTTTCTATCATTCGAAACTCGATTTCCCAACTGCCATCCGGCACCTTTAAGAACATAATTGAAGGACTTTTGGTCCTTGAACCTGCGATCACAGCATTGTTGAGTAGCTCGTGCCAATCTACTGGCTAATGCCCTCTCTTTTGAAGATAATGTGAAACGAGCGACAGTATTCCAATGGAATGCAAGAGGGTTAAGTTCACGTCTTTCTGACTTCAGACAGTTCATTTTCAAATATAAGTTTCCGATTTTGGCGGTTAGTGAGACACGTGTACCAACAGATTTTCGTCTCTCTGAATATCAGGTTTTTCAATCGAATCGAGAGTCTGGTCCTAGTCGCGTATTTGTCGCAGTTCGAAAAGGCTTAACATACATTACACATAATATTTCATCACACCCAAGCAATGAATATGTCAGCGTAACCGTTAGTAAGGGGAGGCTTTCATTCACTGTGATCGCTGCATATATTGCTCCATCATGTCCCTTCGACGTCGACAGATTGAATACCATCATAAGGCAGTGTCCTCACCCTATATTAGTGACCGGTGACTTTAATGCGCATAATCCAGCATGGGGTAGCGCAAGAACAACACGCCGTGGAAGGGAACTTCTAGATTTAGTGGATGAACACGATCTCTGCGTCCTAAATGACGGGACACCTACCTATGTTCGTGGCACCCGATGCAGCAGCTGTCTCGACGTCTCATTTATGTCATGTGAACTAGTATCTCGAGCGTCTTGGTTCACAGATGTCGAGACCCATGGTAGTGACCACACTCCAACGTATATCACATTACATGGCTTACAACCCAAAGTTCACCGAAACCTCATTTCGTACATTGATTGGACGTCCTTTAAGGAGAACGTTGAATTAAAGCTGCGAGACACGAGTACATACAATGAGTTCATTTCCACCATTCAGCAGTCAGTAACTGAGTGCAGGCGATCCGTCCACCTCCCTTCCTCGCGCACAGCAGTGGATGGGGAATATGAGCGTCTACGTGCCATCCGGCGGCGTGCAGAACGACGAGCACGGCGCACTAAACTACCTGACGACGTTCGAATTGATAGGCGAACTCAAAAACATATCCGCCGTCACTTAGACAAGCTCGCTAGAAAGAAGTGGAGAGGGCTATGTGCTTCCTTTGATCCACGTGCTCCCATGACACAAATATGGCATATTGCGCGGGGCTTGCGGTCCACACCGCAGCAAAGATCGCCATTCAATGCCCTCTCAATATTCTTGCGAAGGTCACTCTTGGATATTGCAGAGGATTATTGCGCTTCATTAGTGGATCTGCCAGCAGTGGCCACCGTCAGTCCACCAATCGTGGACACTGTAAATTCCCCTGACCAATTCTCCACCGAGATTGATGTTATCTTTACTTCCCAAGAACTTGACCAAGCTCTGGCGTCACTTAATTACTCTTCTTCACCTGGATCAGATGGAATTACCAATGGCACTCTGGCACACCTTGGACATGAAGGCAGCCAGCGTCTCTAAGACATATTCAATGATTCCTGGGTCACTGGAAACGTTCCGCAAGAGTGGAAAATAGCTAGAATTGTGCCTGTACTCAAAATTGGCAAATCTCCCTTGGATATGAAATCTTATAGGCCCATTGCACTGACAAGTTGCATCGGAAAATGCATGGAGCGCGTGATTCTCTCACGTCTAGAATGGTTTTTAGAGTTGAAGTCAATGTATCCCGAAACAATGACCGGCTTCAGACAGGGTCGAAGTTCCATCGATAACGTTATGGATCTAGTTACTCACGTTGAAGATCAAAAACTTCGTGGGAAAATAACAACAGCCGTGTTTCTGGATGTACGAGGTGCTTTCGACAATGTAAGTCATACCGCTGTTTTACAAGGTCTTCGAACGATCGGTATTGGTGGTCGTCTTTATCACTGGATAGCTGATTACCTACGGAACAGAGCGATCTTCATGCGCACGAAAGAAGGAGATACAACACAACACGTTCTAAAGAAACGAGTACCTCAAGGTGGGGTTTTGAGTCCTGTGCTCTTCAACATAGCTCTTATTGGTCTTTCTGAGATGAGCTGGAAATCCACTCGCATCACAACTTACGCCGACGATATATGTATTTGGACATCTGCAATTTCCCTCAAGAGCATACAGACGCGACTGCTTGGTACACTCGTTAACGTATCTCAGTTTCTGGCAATGCGCGGGCTTGAAATATCCCCTGAAAAGTCTGCCGCTATTGCCTTCACACGGATGAAAATGGATCGATACCCGTTAATAGTGAATGGTGCTAAAATACCGTATGTTTCATCTCACAAATTTCTTGGAATTTTTATCGACCGCGGCCTAACATGGAATCCCCAGTTAGCTCATCTGAAAGTGAAGTTGTCTTCATTTACTAACCTTGGCCGGTTTATAAGCGGAACAACCTGGGGAACTTCGACAGGTGCCCTTCTTCGCCTGTATAATAGCTTATTTGTTGGAATTCTTCGTTACTGCCTTCCTGTAATGCATGGCCTCTCTCCTACTAACATGAAGAAGCTAAACTCACTACAAGCACAGGCACTCAGAGTTTGTCTAGGTGTTCCTAAATGTACATCCACCATAGACACAATAGCAGAGTCCCACTGTCTTTCCATAACAGCTCTTCGTACGCAGGAAACTCTTCGAAATCATATGCGCCATCTTACAAGACACCAAGCCCATCACTTAGCGGACATCCCGGAAAGGTGCTTCTACAGCCGCATTGCACAAGAGATCCTTGATCACACGGACATTCTTCCAACATCTTTTCAGCGATATAATTTACTCTCTACTCCTCCGTGGTCATTACCTCGAATTAAGATCTACAGCACTATTCCGGGTATTACAAAGAAATCAATGCTCCCCGCTGTCGCTCTTCGACAGCTCTCTTTATCTTACATTCATTTTGAACACTTATCTTCATGTCACATTTACACTGACGCGTCCACAACGCTCAATCAGTCCTCTATTAGTGTGGTAGTTCCCGCACATTCCTTAAAAAATGGTTATAAGCTCTCCCATAGGATGTCGTCCACAGCTGCCGAGCTGGTGGCTATTCGTGAAGCGATGAGATATATTCTGACAATTCCTCCTCGACCTTGGACAATAATAACAGACTCTAAATCATCCCTTCAGTCACTCCAGCACCTATGTAAGAAAAGCCCATACGGACAGCTATTATTAGACATCCTCAAACTACATTGGGACGCAGTTTCTCAAGGTAATGAAATATGTCTTCAGTGGATACCAAGTCACTGCGGTATTCAAGGCAACGAATTGGCTGACGCTGTCGCAGCAGATGCTCAAAGCTCTACACACGAAGTTCAAGCCCCATTTACTAGAACGGACATAAATAGTACAATAAGAGTCCTGGGGAAGACTATAACTGCACGCCTCTGGGCTAACGCAACCGATCAAGATACACACTTAAGAGCTATTGATCCGCATCTAACGTTTCGCGTACCTCGCGGTCTCACTCGTCGGCGCCAAGCTGTACTACACCGAATACGTTTAAAAGTAGCTTACACCAATCAATACTTATACCGCATAAGAAGAATTGCCTCTCCACACTGCGATCACTGCAGAATTATGGAAGACTTAGGACACGTCATGCTGGAATGTCCTCAGTATGAAGAAGAACGCACTCAACTGCAAAAAGAAATGCAACTACGTTCTGGAGAAGACCTCACCGTCTGCAAGATACTGGGACCGTGGGAAAACGAAGCCTCTGCCACAACAGCAACAAATGCCCTCTTGCGATACCTATCGGCGACCGGTCTCAACAAGAAACTCTAACGCTGTGACAAGATATACACTGATTTTAATTTTCTTTATTTTATTTTTAATTATTTTCGTGCGTTTTTAACTCTTACTATATATTTGTATCCACATCCCTTCACCCCTAACCAGAGTAGCAAGTAAGGAGATACTTCCCGGCTAATTTCTCTGGCTTCCTTTTTTCACATTAATAAAAAAAAAAACATTTGTCGTGCGCTTGTTTCGCACTTGTAACCCTTTCGCTTGATGTCCACGCTTGAAGATCAATTGCCCGGTACCACGAACGGCAGTTCCGAAGTAGCGGCCCCTCATCCGTTGCCACGTTGGTCCGTCGTGCTCTGTTATTGCATCGCCTAGCCCGCGGTACGTCACTATATTGAGAATGACGTGTACATGTACTTTCTGTGATCTGTGCAGAATTTTTTGTTTGTTTTTTTCGATCAACGTCTTTGCAACTTTTTGTAGGACACAAAAAAGGGTTGCATATTTTTTTTCTTTAATATTGAATGTGTGCTTTAGATGATGCATGACTGAATATATCTGAAACGCATTGCTTGAACCCCACGTGACTATGGAAAAGAGAGTGAGCGCAACTTAAACCGGCCAATTCTCGACCGGCTGTTTTCGGGCAGAAAGAGAATTAATAACGCCCAATCTGCAGTATAAAGAGAATTAATTTCGATCCGCAAGTTATGTTCTGGTTAGTAGGACTCTTGTAGGTCATGTTCAAATAAAACCTCGGCGAGCATAAATACCCTATCAGTGTTCCTTCATTATATTACTTTACGAGTTACATTTCTAGGTAGAAGCATAAACAATGGTCTTGATTCAATTGTAAGCACACAGTTAATTCATAAGAATGACTGAGAGCATACTATTGTTCACTGGTGTTGACGTTGACTAATTGATGGACCATCATTTTTTTAAAAAAACAGTGCAAAGGACACAAGAAACAAGAAGAATACAACATAGTGCTATGGTGTGTTCACCTCCACCTTTTTGTCCATATTTGCATAATTATTTTCTAATACATTTGTTAAAAAAATTGTTTGAGACTATTTGTGCTAAGGGCTCACTGTAATAACCCGCCTGCCATGGCATTCACTTAGGGCGCAGAGAATTGTTGTGTGGACGTCCCTTTCACACTCTTGTGATGCAGTTCCCCAGGTTCCCAAAGGTTGTAAGCACCCAGACAAACAAGCTGAGTCAAGCAAGCCAGTCCTACAGCAAATTTCAATTCAACACTTTTAGATGTAAATACCCATGCACCTGAAAGAAGACAAAACAAAAAGAAGAGCAAATGGTTGACCCTTTTTAAATGCATCCTTTCATTTTGCTGGGATCATATGTACAGGTCACACGCTAATGTACATCCAGTGCTATGGGTTAATTTTAAGATGCGCACATTCCTATTTAACTTTAAGCTGATATAGGAAACACTAAATATAATTGGTCAGACATAAAAAGTTGCTATGAAGTAACCTGTAAGTTTACTCAACATTTCCTGATATCATACACAAACAGTAATACAGGGTAGGACATTAATTACAAATTTGAAATCAATTAACAGTTGACATTTATTCAGTTAGTTGATCAATTAATGAGTCTGATTTGGAGGTTTACAAAATTGTTAACATAATTCAAAATTGTGAATCTTTCATTACACATTTGGGGAGTGTAATTACTGGTATTACGATATCCTATGCAATGCAGGAACCAAACATAATAACGAAGCCCTTTTCACTTAGTGGTGTGTTTGGCACACAATCAAATGTCACGGGTTAATGTGGCAGAAGCTGACATCAAGATGCCAGCTACTACATAATACTGAAGTGATTGGAAAGTCAAATTTAAAATGTAATGCAAATAAGGTATTGTCCTCCAACAGGAATCACAGCAGTAAGTATGGTATAGCCCTTAGACAAAGATGCTGTACAAAGTTACTTCCTGTAATGGCCCACGAGCTCCCCAAAATAATTATAAAAAATAAATTATAGTTCCTGCTGAAATAATAAGGCAACCTTAAATCAACACACTTGACGTCAAGGCAGGTTTCCTCTAAACACTGTTATTGTACGACTGCCACGAAGCACGAGCATCCAAACAGTAGTCAATATGGGCTCTCATTTCACTAAACTCAAAGTTACGATGCTTACCGTTCATGTCAGCGTCAGCCTGGTCAGAGGGGCACCTAGCACCAATATTTAGCCTGCACTGTAGTTTATATCATGGAGAGAAACACACCATATAAAAGGTAAAAGAACCCTAACAACTAGAACTTTTAACAAGGAGGATGGTGCAATAGCTTATTGCATAGGATGTCCGCGAGAAAACCGAACCCTGTTTTTCGCCCTGCAAAATATAAACTGGACATTATGGAAAGCTCAAACTCCGTCAGAACGTAGCCCCAGCCGTCCGAGCAAGATGCCTAAGTTTCAACACTTACCATTACCGGAATAAAAAGTTAGAAGTGAAAAACTGTTTTCACCTATGGGAGGACGCCGTCCGTGAGAAGCAGCAAACGGAATGCCGCTGTTTACGACCACATCTCACAAATGACACCTCCATCGGCCACGGGTTTTTCGTTAATTTGGATTTCGGTCTGGCGGTTTGCAGCACAGTACCGTCGCATCGTTTCTCACATCTCGGTTTGGGTGCAATTCCAGGTTGGACTTTTAATGCAAAAGCATTAACTGTCACATGGAGCGAGCCGACGTCATCAGCTTTGAAGTCACGCCAAACGGTACCTAAACTCCTTTCTCCAAGTGAAGTCGCAATCTCCCTACTTTGAAGCCACGCGAAAAGCTTAGCCAAACGGCACCTAGTTCCCCCCGATCCCAAAGGAGCGGAGTGAAGCCGAAATCTGATGGATTTTGGCTTCGGTCCCATTGGCTGGCGCGCGTCATAGTTTCAAGGAACGAGGCTCCCATTGGCCGCTGCGCGTCAGTTTCAACGACCGCCACCCCATGGCGCTGCGTGTCCGCGCCGCCTAAAGCCCTCTATCCGGTGAAAAGTGGCGCCATTCTTTGGACTAGCCGCCGCGCACACTATTGGCCAGTCGTCACGTGACATCTGGCTTTCGGTTTTGGACTTCCGGTCGCCATGAATTTCCCACGATGTTGCTGCGCCGCAGCTGACGGGCTGCTGCGCCTGTAGAAAAGTCGGCCGGAGAGCATTTCAGTGTTCCCTCTGGAACGGAAAATGAACCTCAAAGGAAGATCTTGCTTCACCGAACCGGTCGAAAAGATTTTAACCCGACGGAAGCCGCCAAGTTATGCGAGGTGGGTTCTCTGTATAAAGCTCACCAGCATGCACAAAGACAGCTGTTTAGAGCGAGTTATGCACTCCATTCCACCGTAAACGCGAGCAATGTAATGGCGAGCACAACATTGCCAACTTGGCATGAACGGACGCCCGTGCCGTGGAAGTAAACACCCCTACGCACAGTTGCGTTTGAGAGCGTTTGACTGCGTTGCGACGAGAAACGAAAGCGAGTCACCGGCACATCTGTGCTTCGTACGAAGCATAGAATCCGATTCAAGGAATTGCTTGGCACGCGACAAAAGAAGTATGGATGTCCTGCGTTCTCGCAGTGGCAACGCAGTGAAACGCTCTCAAACGCAACGCGTCGCTCCCAATTACGGGTGCGTGCGGAGCACGCGCTCTCGTCAAGTGTTGCGTACGTGCTCACGTACCATACTTTGTTTCACACACATAGCTTGTAACGCTGCCACGGCTAGGAACCCGAACATGTGGATGTATCTATTGGCGACGTGCGCGACCGAAACCGTCGCTGTGGTCGGCCTTCCACGATTGGCCGAACGCTGACTATGACGTCAGAAAAGGATTTATCATCGACGGAAATAAGAGGAATCAAAGAACTTTAATTTTGACGGTGTTGGCAGTGTTCCTTTGAGAGCGCAATGATTTCAAGCTTCCACCATGCTAATAACAAACACCATCGAACTTGTTGTTTGCAAGGTAATGACGTAACAAGGGGGAACCATAAGAGGGCGCCACCACAACTTCTCGCCGCTAATAAAGATCCAGTACAATTGCACGCGCACTTGATGTCATCGAGTGCGCGTGCAATTGTACTGGATCTTTATACAACCGCGTTCGCAACCGCTTCGCGAACGTGGATCCGCTTCCAGTGTGAATGAGCGGTTACTGGACGAGCTTGTGTGCTTAGTCCGCTCAAAGTGCGTTCGCTCTCATAGCGTCAATAGGGTCTCCTTCGCTCGCAGTCTTATTAAAACAAAAACGCAAGCAAATAAAACATTTCAGATCAACCCCATACTCGCGCCAGAAGCTTTGACAGCGCAAACTTCACGTGCAGGTATTTGGCAGGCTAACCAAGGATATGCAGAAACGGGCGTTTGAGGTGGCGTTACATGATGTGCTCTCGACTAAAATCCGATCTCTTTAATCTATTACAGGACCACTTCAGTATCGACCAATTCAAAGCACTAATCATACAAAACAAAGGAGAGCGAAAAATTGAGAAAAGATGCTTTCCCAAACATTTCTTTTATTGTTACATTCAACCAAGAGAGTAAACCACTAATGCAAGGGAACTGGAAATGTAAATGGTATGTACAACATCTCACTAACCATTTATTTATTTCTTCAGTAAGACACGTTGCATCAGTTTTACAATATAAATTCGATGCAGAAAATGAGGATTTTGGATGCCTCCTTTACAAAATGCAGTTCCATTTATTTGTTTTAGTCGGCTTCCTAAAGTCCCCAAGGCACCCCCAGCAAAACCTGAATAGTGCACCACAAGGCAATGGCCACAGTACTGAAACATTCCCAGGACAGACTGCTGCAGCAACCGCAGCTGCTCTTTAGTTTGGGTGTCCGATACGTTTTCGTGGTTGGCCGAGGCACACCTACCACTAGTGCCATCTCTGTCCATTCTAGGAGTGTGTGTCCTCCCGAGGGTCCCCAGCAAGGTCTGAGCGGAGCTTTTCCCTCGGAGCAATCCACCGCAGTGACCGCAGCTGTTGGTAAGTTTGGCAGTCCGATACTTTTTGCAGGTCAACTGAGGCTCACCTACCACTAGTGCCGTCTTTGTCGATCCTAGGCGAGTGTGTCCTCCTGAGGCCCCCAGCAAGTTCCAAGCGGTGCTGTACAGAACCTAACTTTCCCAGCTTTCCCAGAGCAGCCTGACTCGGCAATCCTTCTAGCTGCTGGTGAGTTTAGCACAATGATACTGTTTCCAGGTCGACCGAGGCACACCTACAACGACTGTCGTCTCGGTTTATTTTTTTCATTCTAGAAGTGTGTGCCGTCCCATGGCTGCCCGAGCAAGGTCTGAGTAGCGCCCTACAGGACCTTGCTTCTCCCGCTTGTCCTGGACAGATTGCCGCAGCAACAGCTGATGAGTTTTCATTTTCGACTGCTGTTTTTTCTTGGCAGAGTGCAGACAGTTACACACTGTTACTTACATCCGGTCTTATTGTCTCACTGTTAGCCACTTAACAAGACTAAATTATATTGTTGTCCTTTTTTTCTTTTTCAGACACACTGTTTACACTTCGCATCAGGCAGTGTCATCAGAATGCCAGTCTTTCTGGTGTACTGATGAATAACAAAGAGCTACAAAGACAACTATATTCAATGCAGATAAAACTGATATTGGCGCAACGACAGGAGTATCAGTTGCAACGTGAAGAGAACAATTTAAAATTTGAATTTAAGCGCATTCTCGTTGCGGGTCAACTTAAGTGTCTCGGAAAGTCCACTACGAAGTGGACTGCACGGAGCAAAGGCACCCTCGAGAAAGTTTCCAAGATTCATCTTTCTTGTGGTTCCCATGGTTTCAATGTGGTACTGGGGAATTGGGGTAGCTTTCGCCTGTAGAAAGCACACTTCATTGGCATCTCCAGGACTTCAAGTACGTGTCAGACATAATGCACAAGCTGATGGATTTTTTAGCATACAAGGCGAGTAAAACTTGCAGCATATAACACACTCGTGTATCCTTATCTTCAGTATGCATCTGAAGTGGGCAAGGCAGCAGCCGAACCATGCGGCCACGGCTAAACTTGTTCGTCTTGTTGATACAGGTTCTTGCTGCTGGTATCGACCCAGTCACCTACGAAGATGTCACCGGCGCGAGCGATATCTGCTGCTGCAAGTCGCGAGTGCAATTGCCAGTGATAACCCTCAACGACGCTGACACTGCATCACGGAACGGAACTTTCGACCGTGGCCTTGTGCATTTTCCGGTCCTGCACGGAATTCATCGGGCAACATTGGTAACTGGACCCACGGCCACCGCCCCTCAATTAAGCGTTCTTCGCCAGTGGGCAAAACAGCAGCCGAACCATGCGGCCACGGCTAAACTTGTTCGTCTTTTTGATACAGGTTAGTAAGACGCAATCTGGTTGTGAATTGAAAAGCGATTTTATGTGTTTGGTTGTGCTGCCTTGTCCAGGCGCGTTATGCGATTCTATTGCGAGTTGTTTTGACTCATTCTGCTTTATTGTTCTTCTCCTGAGCGGAGATGTGGAAATGAATCCCGGGCCGGAGATAGCTGAGCAACTGGCAGCGATTCTTGAAAATCAGAAGGCAAACACCATAGACCTAAAGGCAATCCAAAACAAGTTAGACTCTCACATATCCGATACAAACAGAAGATTGTCTTCAATCGAAGGGAAAATAGAGTCATTCGCACAAACCGCTCAGAGGATAGAAAATTGTGAGCGTTCGGTTACTGAGCTTCACGAGGAAATTGCGTCTCTAAAGGAAACAATTGATGTTCTAGAAAACCACAGTTGACGTAACAACTTGATTGTTTACGGCGTCAGTGAAAATGAAACAGAAACAACCAATTCACTCAGGGAGGCTGTTTTAACAGAAATCTTTGAACAAAAGCTGGGAATCAAAGTGAACAGTCACGAACGTATTCATCGGTTGGGAAAAAAAAGAGTGAACAAGACTCGTCCTGTCATTATACGACTGTTTGATTTCAATGAAAAAATGGAGTTGCTAAGGAACGCCCACAAACTAAAGGGCACTAGATTATCGTTATCGGAAGACTTCTCGCCGAAAATTCGTGAAATACGAAAGTTGTTATGGTCGACTGTGAAGGATCTTAGGAAACCCGAAGATAAAGTGTATCTTAAATATGATAAGTTGGTAATCAATCAGGAGACATACGTGTGGGACCAGGAAAAAAATCGGAGATCTAGACTACCTAGTCGTGTGTGGGATGGCGGGGTCGAGATAAATGACATGGTTATGCCTACTTCCTCTGGTGGAGCTAAAAGCGGGACCAAAGGGAAAAGAACTAATGTGATACCGGCATGACAAGCGCAACCGCTCCAGGAACTACGTTTACTTTCTTTTAATGCCCAAAGTATTGTAAATAAAGTGACTGATTTTGAAACACTCCTTCTTGATCTCTACCCACACGTTACGTTACTGACTGAAACGTGGTTGCATGCAGATGTGTTGGACAGTGAAATTATTCCACCCTCATACAGAATACTCAGGTGTGATCGACAATCCCGTGGATGTGGAGTCGCTATAGTAATTAAGGAAGATGTAAACGTAATTCTACTATCAGGCATCTCTAATCACGAACGTGTGTTCTGTAAAATAGACTTTTATGGTAACGCGATTGTAATTGGTGTGGTATATCGGCCGCCAAATGCAAATCTAGTTTTTCTTGAGGATTTGTATGATTACTTGCAACGCTTTCGGGGTGGCCAAGTAAAACTTATCTTGGCAGGTGACTTCAATCTACCGCATATTGACTGGTTGAATATGAGCGCCACGGGTAGTAATGTAATGCATTCTGAACTCCTCATGAACACTGCCTTCTCATGTGACTTAGCACAAATTGTTGATACCCCTACCAGAGTCTGTGCTTCATCGAGCCATATTCTTGATTTACTTTTTGTTAGCTCTGCAATTAATTGTACCAGACTAGATGTCATGAACGGCCTATCCGACCACAAACTTGTGTTTGCCACATTTTCTTTTTTGAAGAGAACTGATAAGAATAAAACATCCATTGTTGTGCGCGATTTCAATAAGGCAGATGACGTGAGTGTTTTAGATTACTTAGAAACGCATTTGGATGATTTCTCTGTACATGAGGATGTAAATGTTTTGTGGGGTAAATTTAAAAAATTGTGTTTTGATTGCATAACGAGGTTCGTTCCAAACAAGATAAAGAAAAAGAGAAATAATCCGTGGATTACAAGAGAAATAATTCACATCAAGCGCAAGTTAAAACGGATGCGAAGATCACCTCGGCGCCCGGAAATGGAAATTAATCTACTAAGCAGTCAGCTTAGGGGTACAATTAAAAAAGCTAAAGATGACTTTTTTTCTGTAACACTCGGTAATTTTCTGAGGGATGCACCATCTAAATTCTGGAGGTTTTTGTCTGGAAGCAAGTCCAATCTTATCTCTTTAACTATTGGCGGCTCACAGGTCACGGATGCTAAAGCTATTGCCGATAAATTTAATAAATACTTCCAGTCAGTTTTTACAAAAAAAAAGACACCAATCATATTCCTCAGCCTAAAGGTTTCGCTTCATCAATGACGGATTTGAATGTATCTCAAGAAGGCATATTTAATTTACTACTTAACCTTGATGTTAAAAAGGCAAGTGGTCCAGATGGTATTCCCAACGCTTTTCTGCGTCGCTATGCTGAATGGGTCTCGCACTACTTGTTCGTCGTCTTTAAAGCATCGTTATCACAATGTAAGCTTCCCTTCGACTGGAGAAATGCTCGCGTCATTCCTATTTTTAAGGGAAATGACCCTTTGAGCGCGACGAACTATCGTCCAATATCGCTGACGTCGACAAGTTGCAAATTGTTAGAGCACGTGGTCTGTCGGCATCTTACCCTGTTCCTAGAAGAAAACAACTTATTATCAGACGTCCAACACGGCTTTCGGCGTGGAGCATCAACTGTAACGCAGCTGGTTACTACGTGTCACGACTTTGCGCTTGCAATTAATAACAGAGATCAGGTTGACGCAGTCTTTTTAGACTTTGCCAAGGCCTTTGACAAAGTGCCGCACCACAAACTCTTGCAAAAGCTTTACGCGATTGGAATTAACAGTAAACTTGTCGATTTTATTAGATCTTACCTAGACACTCGCGTTCAGTATGTACAAATTGATAACCACTGCTCCGACACACTACCAGTTACGTCGGGGGTACCCCAAGGATCAGTTTTAGGACCTATTTTATTCTTACTATATGTCAACGACATCGTAAGCGCTCTTGACCCTGAAATTAAAGTTAAACTTTTCGCTGATGACTGCGTTTTATACACCACAATAAAATCACAAGCCGATCAAACTAGACTCAACGACAATCTAAAAAATATTTCAAGTTGGTGTGAAAACTGGGGAATGGTATTAAATGTTAATAAATGTTCTGTCTCGCGAGTATGTAATAAAAAAATCAGTCTCGAAGTGTTCATACGTCATGGGAGGGGAAGTAATTAAAGAATTATCGTCAGTTAAATACTTAGGTGTTACAATTACAGAAGGCTTGAGTTGGAACGAACACATTGATAATGTTTGCTCCAGTGCGCTTAGAGCCCAATGGGCCATCCGACGTAAGCTCTCAGGAGCCCCGAGGCAGGTGAAGCTTGCAGCCTACAAAAGTTTGGTCAGACCTTGTCTAGAGTATGCTTCATGTTTATGGGACCCCCACACTACGAAAAACATATCTAAACTTGAAAGAGTGCAGAGGACTGCAGTCCGATTTATTTGCAACCGGTATAAAAGAACGGACAGCGTGAATGAAATGATCAGTTTCCTTGGACTTGAAACGCTTCAAACCCGGCGCTTAGAAAAGAGGTTAAAACTTTTGTACTTGATATATAATGATTTAAATCACCTAAAACAGTGCCCTTACGTAACCCGAGTATCGAGCGCAAATACTCGTTTTAACAATGGCGAAAGGATTCGGGAGTTTCGTGCGCATAATGATACGTTTAAATGTTCATTCTTTCCCAGGACAATAACCGCATGGAACCAGTTGCCAAAAGATGTAGTAGAAAGTGCCAGTGTCGAAGAATTTCTTTCAAAGTTGAAAGTTGTGCTCATGCGATTGTTTTGTAATGTTTTTGTTCTTGATTTTTTTTTTCTTTCAAGTTTATTTTGTCCTTAAGTCTTGTAGCTGGTATTGATGTCTTCTCGGTGTTGTACATCATGTTCATATTGTTATGCTCACTCCTGCTTGGACTCTAACATGAGTCTGCAGTATTTATAAATAATAAAAAAAAAGTCGGATACCTGCAGACCCGTCTCATCAAGCAGCTCGATGTTTAACCCCATGAGGTTTGTACAATTTATTGTCTTCAGGTGTACCGTACCAGTCACAGCATTAGAAGGTGTAAGGGCTTTAGAAGTATTTGATCTGCGAAGTCGCCCCGCGACTCTTCAGCTGTGGGTGGAAAACGTCGGCAGGTGAAACTGGGAGCCCTCAGAGACGTGCGTGGTCTGCTCGGACCACTTTGAAGAAAAATGGTTTGGCAAGGACGGGGAAAATTGTGCGCCTATAGACCTTTTTTCCTGTACTCTCGTCCCCAGCCACCTAATAGACGTATCCGATATGGGCAACGAAAAAATAATAAAACGTTTCAACCTGTAAATATAAAAGAACAAAGGGGAGGCAAAACGAGAATGTGTGACAGTTACGCTTATATCCTAAATGCCTTCTATTGGCGTGGCGACGGCAAAACAATGTTTTCGCCCATACTGGAAGTGACGACAATTTAAGATGGCGCCGCCCTTGCCAAAAAGTACCGAAACGGTCTATAAGGAAAGGTGCAATACCGACTATCTTCAACCGGCCTACAGACCTCGTCAATGTAATATAGTACTCCTGCTTCTAAAAATATAATATTTAAGTCTCAAATAATTAGTGTCAGGTACTTTCAGAACAAACACATTATCCATTTATTGATTAAAATTTAGTTCATCATTTTATTGTTATCGGCCATCGGGTGTATGCCGAAGGCGATCACTGAAAGAATTATTTTAACACCATCAAATTTGTATTGCAAAGAAGCTTATAAGTCCTACCATGGTTGGTTCTTGCAACCACCATACTGTGGTGTGGCTAGAGATAATAAAACTCTACCAAAAAGATGGCCGACCGTGGCCTCATTCGCGGAGCGGCCAAACCAGCAAACGCCATCCAGCAAATAGTCATAGAGATAAGGGGGGTATATTTATAGAGTGAACTTCGTCTGCCTCAACGGGCGACTTGTCTCTCAGCTGTAGATGAGAAATTTTGCCAGTGCAGTACGACTGCTAGCCTGGGGTATTTAACGTGCATCACGCAGTAGTGATACACGACCGCCGGCACGATGTGCTCACCCAGATCCAAAAGGGCAGGGGTGAGGATCGAACCAACAATTTCTAGGCCGGCTTGCTAGAATCAGCGTCTTAGCTGAGACTGAGTGAAAGAAACCACTGCCGAAGCTTTGTGAGTATAGAGGGGGCTATGGAAATGGAGTCTCAAGCGCTCGCACTTCCCAGGCTTGGCAGGCCTTCTTTTCACACAGTCTAAACTAATACTCCTGTCAGGCTGGCAATTTAATGTCAGTTCTATCGAATGACGTTTGAACGATCGGCCAATCAGCGCGCGGCACTCCGGGGGCAGCGCATTCCACGCGCGACAGATCGCGAGCCGGTCCGTCGATCCCACACAAACGTCGTTCGTTGAAACTGACATTAAAGGGGCGATGCAACAATTTTTGTACTTTGCGCAAATACCGCTTAGAATGGATCCCTGACGTTAATGACCTATGAAACGCGCGTTCGTTTTTCACCCCACGCAATAGAAGTTCCAGAAAAAAATAAAGAAAAACGAGCACCGTTCGCCCCCTCAACTCGCAGCCAGAACAAGCGGCCACGTGATCTGGAGCCGATTATATGCCGTTAATGGCTACGTTTACATAATGCGATCGTAGCGCATCGAATCGAGCAGGGACCAATCGCACGCAGCCTGTCTTCCTACTTCTTCCTCTTCTACCTATCTGGCACCAATCAAAATAGTCAAATCTCAATTCGATGCGTAGCGGTCGCATCCATCATAGGCTACGTTTACATGAATGCGATCGTAGCGCATCGAATCGAGCAGGGACCAATCGCACGCAGCCTGTCTTCCTACTTCTTCCTCTTCTACCTATCTGGTACCAACCAAAATAGTCAAATCTCGATTCCATGCGTAGCGCTCGCATCCATCATAGGCTACGTTTCCATGAATGCGATCGTAGCGCACCGAATCGAGCAGGGACCAATCGCACGCAGCCTGTCTTCCTACTTCTTCCTCTTCTACCTATCTGGTACCAATCAAAATAGTCAAATCTCGATTCGATGCGTAGCGGTCGCATCCATCATAGGCTACGTTTACAGAATGCGATCGTAGCGCATCGAATCGAGCAGGGACCAATCGCACGCAGCCTGTCTTCCTACTTCTTCCTCTTCTACCTATCTGGTACCAATCAAAATAGTCAAATCTCGATTCGATGCGTAGCGGTCGCATCCATCATAGGCTACGTTTACATAATGCGATCGTAGCGCATCGAATCGAGCAGGGACCAATCGCACGCAGCCTGTCTTCCTACTTCTCCCTCTTCTACCTATATACCAATCAAAATAGTCAAATCTCGATTCGATGCGTAGCGGTCGCATCCATCATAGGCTACGTTTACATAATGCGATCGTAGCGCATCGAATCAAGCAGGGACCAATCGCACGCAGCCTGTCTTCCTACTTCTTCCTCTTCTACCTATCTGGTACCAATCAAAATAGTCAAATCTCGATTCGATGCGTAGCGGTCGCATCCATCATAGGCTACGTTTACATGAATGCGATCGTAGCGCATCGAATCGAGCAGGGACCAATCGCACGCAGCCTGTCTTCCTACTTCTTCCTCTTCTACCTATCTGGTACCAATCAAAATAGTCAAATCTCGATTCGATGCGTAGCGGTCGCATCCATCATAGGCTACGTTTACATGAATGCGATCGTAGCGCATCGAATCGAGCAGGGACCAATCGCACGCAGCCTGTCTTCCTACTTCTTCCTCTTCTACCTATCTGGTACCAATCAAAATAGTCAAATCTCGATTCGATGCGTAGCGGTCGCATCCATCATAGGCTCCGTTTACATAATGCGATCGTAGCGCATCGAATCGAGCAGGGACCAATCGCACGCAGCCTGTCTTCCTACTTCTTCCTCTTCTACCTATCTGGTACCAATCAAAATAGTCAAATCTCGATTCGATGCGTAGCGGTCGCATCCATCATAGGCTACGTTTACATAATGCGATCGTAGCGCATCGAATCGAGCAGGGACCAATCGCACGCAGCCTGTCTTCCTACTTCTTCCTCTTCTACCTATCTGGTACCAATCAAAATAGTCAAATCTCGATTCGATGCGTAGCGGTCGCATCCATCATAGGCTACGTTTACATAATGCGATCGTAGCGCATCGAATCGAGCAGGGACCAATCGCACGCAGCCTGTCTTCCTACTTCTTCCTCTTCTACCTATCTGGTACCAATCAAAATAGTCAAATCTCGATTCGATGCGTAGCGGTCGCATCCATCATAGGCTACGTTTACATGAATGCGATCGTAGCGCATCGAATCGAGCAGGGACCAATCGCACGCAGCCTGTCTTCCTACTTCTTCCTCTTCTACCTATCTGGTACCAATCAAAATAGTCAAATCCCGATTCGATGCGTAGCGGTCGCATCCATCACAGGCTACGTTTACATGAATGCAATCGTAGCGCATCGAATCGAGCAGGGACCAATCGCACGCAGCCTGTCTTCCTACTTCTTCCTCTTCTACCTATCTGGTACCAATCAAAATAGTCAAATCTCGATTCGATGCGTAGCGGTCGCATCCATCATAGGCTACGTTTACATAATGCGATCGTAGCGCATCGAATCGAGCAGGGACCAATCGCACGCAGCCTGTCTTCCTACTTCTTCCTCTTCTACCTATCTGGTACCAATCAAAATAGTCAAATCTCGATTCCATGCGTAGCGGTCGCATCCATCATAGGCTACGTTTACATGAATGCAATCGTAGCGCATCGAATCTAGCAGGGACCAATCGCACGCAGCCTGTCTTCCTACTTCTTCCTCTTCTACCTATTTGGTACCAATCAAAATAGTCAAATCTCGATTCGATGCGTAGCGGTCGCATCCATCATAGGCTACGTTTACATAATGCGATCGTAGCGCATCGAATCGAGCAGGGACCAATCGCACGCAGCCTGTCTTCCTACTTCTTCCTCTTCTACCTATCTGGTACCAATCAAAATAGTCAAATCTCGGTTCGATGCGTAGCGGTCGCATCCATCATAGGCTACGTTTACATAATGCGATCGTAGCGCATCGAATTGAGCAGGGACCAACCGCACGCAGCCTGTCTTCCTACTTCTTCCTCTTCTACCTATCTGGCACCAATCAAAATAGTCAAATCTCGATTCGATGCGTAGCGGTCGCATCCACCATAGGCTACGTTTACATAATGCGATCGTAGCGCATCGAATCGAGCAGGGACCAATCGCACGCCGCCTGTCTTCCTACTTCTTCCTCTTCTACCTATCTGGTACCAATCAAAATAGTCAAATCTCGATTCGATGCGTGCGGTCGCATCCATCATAGGCTACGTTTACATAATGCGATCGTAGCGCATCGAATCGAGCAGGGACCAATAGCACGCAGCCTGTCTTCCTACTTCTTCCTCTTCTACCTATCTGGTACCAATCAAAAAAGTCAAATCTCGATTCGATGCGTAGCGGTCGCAACCATGTAAACGCAGGCAATGTTCATCATAGCCACGCGCTGGGGTTGGCAAAGCACAGGACACGCGCTGAGTTCCAGACATTGTTATGGCTCGGCTAGTGTCGTCGTTGCAGCGATTGGACACAGGACACTACCCGAATGCATGTCGAGGCATCGATTGTCACGAGCCCAGATCGAACGCGTACGCAGTCTTCGCGTCGACTGTGTGAGCAGCATCTGAATATCGTCACAGCTGGGATCGCAAAGCTCGATGACGCATTCCCGGGGATCGTACTGTTGCCATTGTCCCCACAACTCCGTCATCAAATTTCGCGAAGGAGAGACTGAAAGAAAAACTCCGCTTTCACCCTTTGAATTTCGCCGCGACGAAGACGCTTCTTGGTCAGTGGTTTTGCGTTCGAGTCTTCTGTGGTCCCACTAGTGCCAGGAAGCTGGTGTAAAGTAAGAAATATTCCGACCCAATGTCGTTGCACAGCCCCTTTAACTTTTCCGTGCGACCGGTATTAAAGGGGCTATGCAACAATTTTTTTACTTTGCGCAAATACCGCTTAGAACAGATCTCTGACGTTAATGACCTATGAAACACGCGTTCGTTTTTCACCCCACGCAATAGAAGTCCCAGAAAAAAAATTAAAGAAAAACGAGCAGCGTTCACGCCCTCAACTCGCAGCCAGAACAAGCGGCCACGTGATCTGGAGCCGATTATATGCCGCCAATGTTGATCATAGCCACGCGCTGGGGTTGGAAAAGCACAGGACACGCGCTGAGTTCCAGACATTGTTATGGCTCGGCTATTGTCGTCGTTGCAGCGATTGGACACGGGCCACTACCCGAATGCTTCTCGGGCTATCAATTATCACGAGCCCAAATCGAGTGCCCACGCAATGCTCGGGTCCAATCTATGAACCGCATTCAAATATCGACATATGGGTGTACTGCGATCCCCACGTTACGTCATCGAATTTTGCAAAGGAGAGATTGAATCAAAATGATCGCTTTTGTCCTTGACATTACACCGCAACAAAGGAGTTTCTTGGCCAGTGGCATTGCATGCGAGTATCCTTGAGTCCCACTAGTGCCAGTAAGCTCGTGTAAAGTGAAAAACATTCCAATTGAATATCGTTGCACAGCTCCTTTAAGCACGACCGGTATTAAGACTGGCTTACATATTTGCAACGGTCGCGTTCGAAAAAACCAAAACGGCCGAAGCGACAAAGCACCGGAACATCCCTGACTCATGGGTAGCTTCGCGAAGCTATCGCTTGCCATGCTGTGTGTATACGGCGAACACTTGTCCCGGTGACTTTGTCGTTGCGGTCGTTTCGGTTACTGCGAACGCAACCGACGCAAATGTGGGAACCAGTCTTTCGACTCTGATTCTAGCAAGCCGGCCCAGGATTCTGCAGTGCGAGCTTTCGCTCTATGGGCTCCGAACTTCAATGAGTTCTCGCGCTGGGCCACCGATCGCTGCCATCGTATCGTCAGAATGCAGTGCTGCTGCAGAAAGCTGTCACGGGGTTTGCTCCGTCACTCCGTTTAGTTTGAGTGAGACGCAGCTTTCGCTCCCAGCCAGTGCAACACTGTAAACGAATCATCGTGAATACGCGCCCAGCACGTCGCTGTGCCCCTTCCAGATTGAGTCCAATGGCTCCTTGCGTCCCTTTGCCTCTCTCTTTTTTTCTCTCTCTCTCTCTCTCTCTCTCTCTCTCTCCCTCTCCCTCTCTCTTTTTTTTTCTTCTGGACAGGATGACGTAAACGTTAATGCAACATTTTTAAAACACGGCCATCTTAAAAGCCCGGGTTTTTCCGGACAGGCTTGCAAATCTGTTCGCCGATGCCACGGGAGTGACGGATATCCTTGAATCCGAACACGCGAGCAAAATGAGAACGACGCCTGGATATCAGAAGGAAGTGCTGTGCTGTGTGCGTGATCGAGGCAGGTCCGGCCGACAGCATGCCGGAAACTCGGCGAGGGTGCAACTTCCCGTTGTAGTATATTGGGGCAGATTCTGACTCGAAGCTAGCTCTTCGAGAGAGCGAGTTTATCAAATACCTGTTGTTGACGGAGGCAGTTTTGGGACACTCGCGGGCTTCCTCGGGGGGCGACAGGTACGTTGCTAGTTGTGAGCTTTTCTTTTTTTTTTAATGCGTTAGCATTACAAAGTTTGTTTTGACGAAAACCCGGCGGTGTCTTTCGTTTGTCAGTTGTCACGTGCGACGCTCCCATTGGTCCGCAGCGCTGACGTCAGCACGCGTAAACCTCTCCCTCTCTCCCCGGCGCTGACAAACTGACAAACACCGCCGGGTTTCGTCAAAACGAGCCCTTTCGTTTTCGGGAAAGTCACGCGCACAGCTGGCGCGGCGCCAGAGAGGAGGAGGCGCCACGCAACACCTCCCAGATAACAAAGCCGCAGTGCTGAATGAGATGGCTTAATCAGAGAAAGCCAACGGCTGGACAGAGATCGGAAACGAGTGCTGCGTCAACGCTGGGCTTCGAGTCGAGTTTGAGCCGAATGTTGACGCAATCGTCGTGCCCAATCTGTGCCCAGCGTTGGCCTTCGCTGATGACGCCATCTCATTCAGCACTATAGGGCCTTGTTATCTAGAAGGTGTTGCGCCGCTGCGCGGTGGAATGCGGTCGTGCTCAGTTGCCTGTCTGCTGTCGCCGGTTGTTCCTCGCTGTGATGTGTGTGTAGTTAAAACGGTGAATGCGGTTCACTCCACGAGTGATATGGATACGGTTCTTTTCATGAGTGATATGGATGACCGTATTCAAGGGTGTCGACGTACTCTGACAGGCAGAGTACAAAAAATGTGTGAAACAAATTACAGGAAGATCCATTAATGGATTCTTGGGGAATCCTTTAGTCTGACCCTTGGGAAACGCTACCACGGACCCCGTAACGAGAACAAAAAGAGGCAGCAAAAAAAGAAAGAAAGCAAAAGAGAAAGACAAAAGAAAAACGTGAAGGGGTCAGCGTTAGCCTTTCCCAAAGAGGGACGTGTGTGGCGTTTCCAAGGGTCGTGCTAACGCATTTCCTAAGAATCCAAAAATGGATCTTCCTGTAATTTATTTTCTTCGTTGTATTTAGCATTAACTGTATAACAATGTCGCATTTGAGCCTTTTTTTTTTGTAGTTAAGTAGTACGGCATATTTACAACATAACATATATTAAATAAATTCCTAAATAGGTTCACTGTTCGTTTTTTCAATTAAATTCAATTTGAATAAGGGCATATCTAGCCTTATTTATATATCCCAAATTTTTCGTTGTATTATAATATTTAAAACACAAATTAAGTTATTTGCATATTTGCATGACTGACGCGCTTTTGATCGGCGCTCCTCATGAGCATGTATACTAGCAAAAGCATAGCCCCCTCTATACTCACAAAGCCTGGCAGTTCGATGATGGAGCCATAGAGTGCACGGTCCCAGATTTGGAGCGCGAGGATCTGGTAGCACCGAGCATTTCTCAGAGTTCGGTATTCAGCGCACAGCTTTTGCAACTGCGGGGACCCGAAACATGGTTTTCAAACCGGGCGAGAAAAGAAGCGGTAGCCCGAGGAACGCGAGAAGCACAAGCGGACATTCCATCGCTCAGGACAAGTGTGTTTCGGTTTCTCGCCGCAGCGGGGCGCCCGTTACATGACTCTTGTCATGTAACATCTGTGTCTGTGTCGACAGGCACAGATGGTATCCCAATCAAGCTGGTGAAGAATTTGGGTCCTAAATCTAAGGCAAAACTAAGGGAGGTAGTGAGCACTATGGTAACAAAAGGAAATATTCCAGATGAATGGAGGCTTAGTAGGATGAGTATGATATATAAGGGAAAGGGAGATAAGTCTGACATTAGGAATTATCGTCCCATAACCGTGACTCCAGTTATTTACAGGTTGGTAATGCAGATTATAAAGAACAGACTGGAGGAATGGGTAGATTGCGAGGGCATACTGGGCGAGTTACAGAACGGGTTTCGGAAACAAAGAAGGTTGGAAGACAATATATTTTCTCTAACACAGTGTATAGAAATAGCGCAAAAAGAAAACAGACAGCTCTGGCTGGCATTTCTGGATATCAAGGGTGCCTATGACAATGTGAACCAAAAAACTCTGTGGGACATAGTGGAGAGCTTAAACCTAGATGAAGGACTAACAGCAATATTAAGGAACATTTACAAAGATAATAAGGTGATTATAACATGGGAAGGAAAGGCAACGGGGGAAATAGAGATAGGACGAGGCCTTAGGCAGGGGTGCCCGTTATCGCCTTTGCTGTTTATGTTGTATCTGAGAGGATTGGAGGATAGACTAGAAAAGAGTGGGCTTGGATTTGACCTTTCGTACAGTAAGCTAGGCCAAACAATTCAGCAATCCTTACCGGGACTGATATATGCGGATGATATCGTACTAATGGCTAACAACAGAATAGATTTGCAGGAATCAATGAGCATCTGTGGTAGGGAACGAGAGGAATTAGGTTTAGAATTCAGTAGTGAAAAATCAGCAGTCATGATTTTTAACAATGATGATGTTGAGAGACTGAAGATACAGAATATTACAGTTGAGAGAGCTAGTAAATACAAGTATCTAGGAGTATGGATATGTGATGGTGCAGAATATCTCAGTGGGCATGAAAAGTATATAATAGGTAAGGGCAACAGAAATGCGGCTGTAATAAAAAATAGAGCACTTTGGAATTACAACAGGTATGAGGTGGTGAGAGAGATTTGGAAAGGGGTCATGGTGCCTGGCTTGACTTTTGGAAACGCAGTGCTATGCATGAAATCCGAAGTACATGCAAGACTAGAAATAAAACAGCGTGGAGTAGGTAGGCTGGCTTTGGGGGCACATTGCAAAACACCAAACCAGGGAGTACAAGGAGACATGGGATGGGCGTCATTTGAGGGCAGGGAAGCTGTGAGCAAGATAGAATTTGAGGATCGGTTGAGGCAAATGGGTGGGGAGCAATGGGCACGAAAGGTTTTCAGCTATTTATACATGAGGAGTATAGACACAAAATGGAGACAGCGCACTAGGAAATTAAGAGGAAAGTTTTTAGGCTATAGTGGGGTTACGGAAGAGGTCTCAGTTAAGAAGAAAGTTAAGGCCGCAGAAAGAGATCGGTGGCTAGAGGGAATGCAGACAAAGAAGGCTCTGGAAGGCTATAGATTAAACAAAACAATTATTGCCAAAGAAAGCATTTATGACAATTCTAGGGGAAGCTCATTGTTGTTTGAGGCAAGGACAGGTGTTTTGCGAATCAGAACATACAGAGCGAAGTACCAGGAAATGGACACAGTGTGCGCTGCTTGTGGAGAGGAGGACGAGACGGCTGAGCACTTGATAGTCTACTGTAAAGGGCTTCACCCTATGCATACCGAAGACAACATAGATTTAATAAGGTCATTGGGTTTTAGAGACAGCGAAGGAAAAGTGGATTTCAAGACAGTAGAGATTACCAAGCAAAGATTAAGTGAATGGTGGCAGAAAGCGAGAGAAAACTAGGCATTTTATTATTAACTGATGGCAAGGGGGATTTATAGCCTCACTTTCTTTTCAGTACGGAGTGAATATAGTTTTCACATTTAAATATTCTAAGCTTAAAGGGTAAGACAAAATTGCTAGGTGGCGTAAGCTACCGCCCGATCCAAAGGGCTCAGCCGTATTCATCCATCCATCCATCCATCCATTGTCTGCCGCTCTACCTTTTCACTTCCGGCGGCAGCGTCACGTGACGACCTGCCAGGTTAATAAAGCTTGGACTTGGGTTTGGGCTAGTTGGTTGTACATAGCTAAATCTGCTGCGCTGCGACGTTCCACAGAACAGACGCGTGACCAATAAATTGTTTTCCTTTAATTTCTTGGTCACGCGTTTGTTTGTAGAACGTCGCAGCGCAGCACATTTAGCGATCTGCCAGGCTTTGTCAGTATAGAGGAGGCTATGGCAAAAGATACCACAAAGCAGATTTTTTTGTTGTAAAAATATTTGAAGTATGTTGGAACTTCCGAAACTCAATAGTATCAATCAGAAATATTTTGGCGAAATGCCATTGCCATGTTAATCGCAGCAGACTTCCCTTGTTGTGCCAGAAACGAAAACATCATGAGCCAATACACTCTGCGAAGGTGGATGACCAGCGAAGCTGTTTAGCACACGACACAAACCCGCCCCGAGGAGCCGGAGCAAACTAGATACGCGTGACGGGACTGCCACCCGGCGGAAAGTAGACACGCCAGAGCCGTTTATACTGAGAGAGTTTGGCCAATGGGCGGAGCTTGTTGGCCGCTAGAACAAGCGGATTTCGCGATAACACAATATGGCGTTACTTCTTTGTCTTGTTCATTCCTGAGAAATCGCGTAGAGTTCCTATGAGTCAGAGCCACAATATGGCGGACGGAAGTAGTCATCCCCCGGTTGTCAGACTACGCTGCTGTGGTTGTCAGGCTGTCAAAATCTCCTTAAGAAGTCCAAACTCTCTCAAAATAAACGGCTCTGAGACACGCGCGACGCGACCGCCACCCCGAGAGAGCGGAAGGAAAGGAAACTAGGCACGAAAGCGCTTGGAACGACGACAAAGAGAGGGCGATGCGAGCGGAGACATGGCAGACGCGGGTCGCACAGCGGCAAATCTTTGAGAAACCTTTGTTATCTACATGAGAGTCTACTGATCTTGAAAATGGTGCTTACTTATCTACTGAAAATGCATATCCAAGTGATGAGACGTATAAGCTTTTGCATGGAATTAAGCAATTTTGCATCGAATTCGGGACCGGAGTTTTTGTTGACGCTTATGAAAAATCCACGGAACCATAGCCGTAAACAGCTTCGCTGTAAAAAGAACATAGGTCAAGAAAGCAGCAGCGAGCGTCGATGAAGGCAACAGGTGACGGTACGTCGGTGTATCAGCGAATGAATCGGCAATACGGCGCTCGGCTCATTATCTACTATGCTGGTCATCTCGAATATTCGACCTAGTGACCTAGAATGTTTGGGAAAGAGCTAGGGGAGACTGACTATTAGCAGAGAGATGGTTCGGTGGCGCCCTCGTTTGTTTACCTTTCGTGACGTCATTACCTTGTGAAGAACAAGTTCAATGGTGTCTGTAATGAGCATGGTGAAAGCCTGAAACCATAGTGCTCTCAAAGTAACACTGCCCACACCGTCAAAAGTGAAGTTCTTATATTGCTCTTATTTGCGTCGATTTGATATCCCTTGCTGATCACAGCGACGCTTTCGATCGCTCACGTCGCCAATACTCGGTTTCACCTTGTGTTGTACCGCAGGAAAGGTTACAAGCGCGAGCTCCTTGCTCTAGGGCACATCTCGGCGGCACAAGCTCTCGTGCACCAAGGGAAGCTGCCAACGCTATGAGCTCGCGCTTTTCGCTGCGGTACAAGGTCATTCTGGCCTCCTTCTCGTTCACGCTCGGTGTAAGAGTGTACGTGACGCGAATCTTCTAGATGTGTAAATGCCTCCGCGGACCCTTTGGGGTCCGCGAAGGCATTTTAGGGGTCCGGGGGTCCGCGAAGCCCTGCCTCATCAGTCAAGCCCCGCAGTAGAAGTTGCCTTTTTTCAGATTGAGAAGAAACGTTCCAATTTTCAGGCGAGATTTCTCGTGTGTATGTCAGTGAGAGAAGTCTACTTCACACTAGCCCTTAGTTATATCCAAATATTTAACCAATATCATAATTATCCTATATCTTTCCCTTCCCCTCACCACGAACGGGATCCTCCATCATCTGCGCCGATCCACAAAAGGTTCGCGAAACATCAATGGTTGAGAACCACTCCTCTAAATGAACAGAGGAGCGCATAGACTCTTTCAGGCAGCTGTGCATGGGCGCCACCATTAACCGACCTTCAGTTTTTGTTCCTTCTTATTTCGTTGGCTCCACTTCATAATTACCACAGCAAGACAGGTTATTGCCATTTTAGATGTTACTGTGTCCTTCTACCCAGCATAGGCCCTTGTGGAGACTCGTCAACTCCCGCTTCAGTGGCTCGGCATCTCGGTAAGACAAGAGAAGGTCGGCTATGGCGGCTCAATCTGGCGCGTGCTGAAAGCGTCTATACCTTCTCGATCCTGCAAGAGGCAATATGACGCCGAAGCTTTTTTTGTTTTTATTTAGAGCCCGAGAATATTGTTTTTCGACATTCAGATTCTGAGCATATGGATCTTAGGTGTTTTTATTTTATGCATATGTATTTCAAACTCTTATTTCATTTTTATTTAAAAGACAAGGGGGTATTATTATAAGTACAAATATGTAGTGTTGCTCAACCCTATTTCTTCATAATGTACATATTGGAGAGTATGCCAGATATTCTAGAATTTCAATGCTTTTTTTTTTACGAGTATAGTTGTGTTTATAACGTGATGTTTCAGTGTACTACTACTCGGTCCTTTAACCTATGCTTGCTTAAGAAGCTGGTAAAAAGTCACCTTCTTGCGTGGTTGCCACAAGGAGTTTATGACTTCAAAGTTATTTTTGATGGTCCGTTAACGATGTCTTTAGACACGTCTTAATTGCGCAGTGCAGCCGCATATGCTAAGTCGTATTAGCAATCCAATGCAAAGGAATAACTTGCATACTAATTAAAGATTCCAAACAAAAGAGCAAAAACTTGGCAAATCCGGCAACTTGGAAAATCTTCAGGTCGATGGCACAAAGAAAATACATAAATTATAGGGGGTAATACTCAGACGCACTTGACCATAAAACAGTAATAAATAGTGCAACACACGCAACACACAGCTATTCAAAGCGCAAAAATAAACTTTCGAAAGAATCCCCCAACGATGGCGATACCTCTGACTCAGACTGCGAGCAAACTTGGCCCCTACGCCGCTGGAATAACAAACGGCAATTTCTGGCTCGCCAAAAAAAAACACACATAACGGGAAAAAGTACACGCACCTCGAGGAGATGTCTGCATTACAACCATTACAACGCTCCTGAAACTCGTTGGAGCACGTAATCGGTGGAGGTCTACGGGGAGGAGGAGCCGGCATCACGTGGCGCGGAAAGTGTGGCGGAAGTGTCGAGGCGGCCATATTGCGCGGCCCAACTCTTTTCGTTTTATTTTTGTCTCGAACCGCCACATCCTTTCCCCCGTGCGTCTCTGCATCCGCTCGTCTCAAACCGTCAACGCCCAACTTCGTAACCTGTTGCATCGAAAGCTTGCTGGTTGGCCAACGACGTCTCCTGGAGAAGTGAGACAAGAAAGGAAGTGACGTACTTCCGCCATTCCATTCGGAAGGGTACAGGGGGAGGGCTTAGATTTAAAAAAAGAGGCAGTAACTCAAACAATAAAGACCGTTAGCAATTTAATGGCGGATAAATCGGTTGCGTTGTGCCGTGTGGTGAGGAGGGCAGCCGTCGGAGAGTCTGATCCAAGCTTGAAGACGCTCGCAGATCGACTATCAAAACAAATCGCAGCCTTCGCCTCCTCCTCCTCCTTGCAGCTTGTACTTCAAACGCTGCCCGTTAACCACGTGACCTGGATCGATCGGTTGGAGACACTCTCAACTAGGCACGCTAGTGACTATAATTATACGTACAAGCGCGCCCACGTGTTCGATCGAATCTTCTTGGCAGGGGTCGGTGCGTGTCCGACCAGGCGACCTCAATTGCTTTTCTGGTCACGCGCGGCGCGTGAACGAGCCGGTTCGTTCGCGCGCCTCGGCACGTGGTAACGCTTGCATGTGATGCTCGCAACGGTCGGCAGGAGAGAGGGGAAGAGGCGACGGAGCTAAAGAAGAAAGGAAAACGCAAAAGCTGACTGTTTTCCGCTGCACATAACCTTGGCTTCTCGGAGGAAACTTCGTCACTCGTCTGTCTGCAACTCTTCCAGGTAAGGCGGTTTTGATAGCAGACCGGGGAAGGCCGGATTTCGTGTGTGAGCTTGGTGTGCCTGCCTGTCTAGCGAACGTTCCTTGGCTTCACTCACCTCTTTGTTTCAACAACCTAGGAAGCGCGTTCTTTCGCTCCAAATGTAAGTGAAGTTCAAGATTTTTTTTATTTTTTTTTTCTGACGGACTGACAGATTAACCAGCTTCGAAACAACGAGCGGAATGTCACGGTTTTTGTGAATTGACAGTTCTCCCGGCTCCATTTCTTTAATTGATATTTCGTCAAGCCGATATTTTTTGGCATTATGCTGTTGCTTTCCTGCAAACACTATAGTTACTAACAGTGTAAGAAAAGCTGGGCGTGGTTAATTATACTCACTTTTTTTTTGCCTCGTAATCGGTTTGGCTAGATTTTATGGGCTAATGCCGCAATAATATTGACTCTATAAGATGACTCACATCTTGCATTTGTTAAACGCCGTTAGTGACTACATGTTTCTTTTCCAAGTTTTTAGCGAGTTGCCACACAAATCTCCTGTAAGGTTCATTACTTTCGGCAGGCTCAAAACACGCTTATACAAAACGTACCCGTTAAGTATCCAAAACAGTTGATTAAAATGTACCGACCCGCCAGAAAACCACGAAGTCGGCGAAGTTTCATTCTGCTTTGTTGTCTAGCTTTGTTGGTGCGGATTTAAACCATCTTTGAGCACATTGCAATGGTACACCTAGTTTTAAGATAAATTTAAATCAAGCGACTGGATGACGTTTTTGAGTGGATTGCACCCTGGTTGCTGTTATCCAGTCAAGATATAACGACAGGCCCAATACTTGTAAGCTCAAATGCAGTGTGCTCTAGGTTTATATCATTATGTCTCCTGACCCAAGTGTATAGACACCTCCCCAAGTTTCTATCGCCAAAGTAAAATTCGCACGTTCTTGTTGTAAGTGGTCCGTTCGTCGAATGCGTAAATACGCATCAACCAAATAGCCTTTTCAATCGAGTTGCGTAAAAAAAAAAAAAAAATCCTGAATGGGGTAGGTGCTTTAGATTGTAGAGACATCCAGTTTATATGGTTGCATTTTTATATTTCAAAAATGTCTATGGAATCACTAATCATGGAGCGCAATGTAGAAAACCCCCGAGATATTGTGATTTTTTTTTTCCGTTATTTTTACGGTAGTGCTTTCGGTTTCGGCTGCTGAAAGCCAGGATCTTGGAATGACGTCGCAGACTAAAAAACGCAGCTAACGGCCAAAAAAAAATAAAAAAATGTGCCGCGATCATGGAGGTAGGAAGAAGAGGAGGTGACATACCGGCTCAAGCCAGCAAAACGAGAAAATCCCAAGTAAAGCCGGAAGTAGAGGTCGCGGTCGGCGGGACCGCCCCCAAGGTTTCCCAACGTTATCCTTTCCGTTTTGTTCGTTTTGTGGTCATCGTTGAGGGCATGTCCCTCCAAACCGGAAGTTTCACCTGGCTTCACCTCTGGTGACGTCATCTTGCCTCCAGAAGCTTCCTACCTCCATGGCCGCCATGCATGTGCGCTGCTCCGAGTCCCGGAATAATAGCAGACTAACCCGCCAATGCATCACAATTTTCGGACTCATGTAACCGCCGCCACACTTGCGCTCTTTGGTATGTGACCTCATCCAGAGAGCCCGACCCTCGGCAGTCGAAACCGAAACCGCTAAGCAAGACAAACGCGCTAACACATAATGTACAGCCTTTTCGCGCCTTCGACGTTGCGTTGCGTGATGTGTGACGTCATACGTATATATTTCGAAGCAATCGTTCGTTGCTGCGCACGCGCGCCGCAGCTGGCGCGATCGGTACTACGCGAGTGCAGAGCGAAGGGGTCGACGTCCCGGGCGCGCTTCGCTGGTTCGGTCTCGAAGCCGTGTACAACGATGACATTTCTTGTCCTGTAGCACCCACTACGAACTTTCAGTCAAAAATTTCGCTTCAATCCTCCAACTACATTACCCCCCCCCCCCCCACCCCCCAAAAAGAAGAAATTGTAAAAGTTGATCGAAACACATTAGGTAATTATATAACTCATTAACCAACATGCCTCTTTTTCTTGTGGTCGCCATGGCCACCAACCGAGCACCAGGATAAAAAAACAAACCTAAAGTCGCAGTCCCGCTGCTCGTACATCCATACAAAAGACACGGAGTAGACATGATAACAGAATTGTCTGCTAGCTGACACGACTCAAGCGTGTTCGAAGCATGTTTTATACATATGTATAATTTGCACATGTCTGCAGGCAGCCTTTGCATAACCAGTGTGACAAGACCATCGCATACAAGGAGGAAACACACCGCAGACATTGTCTGCCGATTGTCTTTTGTGCGGACTGCGGCTTAACGCAAACTTATTCGTTTTATTCCGGAACCCTCTAATAACAAAACACCCTGCATATCGAGAATGATATACGCATAATTTCATTAAAGTCATTTCTTTCTTTGCATTTAATTGGCAGAGTTGATGATCCGACTTCGCCAAGGAACGCGACAGTGTGGAAAACGCTTACGCGTTTCCTGTGGCATCTATAGTGACGCGCAACGTTATTTTTGGCGATGCGCGAGCGACGTGATTGAAGATCCGACACGTTTTTTCCTCGTTCGTGCTCCCTCAAGCCCTTTTCGCGAGGTCTTCATCATGTCGAAGATGATTGGGCTGCTCGTCGTGGCCCTGGCCTGCTTCTACAACTTGGCTGCGGGTCAAAGCCTGGAAGGTAATGAAAATAAATCTCCTTTCGCCGTTTCTGTTGGACACAACACACGTACACGAGCTAAGGATTTTGGTAGCTCGAAAAAAAGAATTAATATAACAGCGAAGAGCCTCTTCGACTAATGTGAGTAAACTTTGCCTTGTAGGCAGCGTTTAAACGCTGCTTATACGGCAGCGACGGACTGTAACTGATTGCGAAGCACTAATACGTGGCGAGTCTGCAAGGAGAAGAGATTGAAGACGACTGCGATCGGAGTAGCACTCTTGAAGCTGTAAATATATTGTAATATTTCCCAGGTTATGTCGCGTGGTTCAGATGAGAAGGAGCCATGAAAAAAAAAAAAAAGTTAAATACTGTTGATGTTTTGTCGAACACTCCATGCATTAAAAATACAATAAACAGTTTTACGTACCACATCAAATGTATGTGGCATGGTGCAGAGGAGATTGAGTATAGAAAAAAATGCTAAGCACTGTTGATGTTATGTTGAACCCTTCATGCATTAAAAATAAGATCAAGAGTATCTAGCTTGGTGCAGAAGAGAAAGAGATATAGAACAAGTATTAAATACTGTTGATGATGTTGAACACTTCATGCGTTACAAATACGATCAACAGTTTTACGTACCACATAAAATGTATGTCGCGTGGTGCAGAAGAGAGGGAGTATAGAAAAAAATGCTAAACACTCTGGATGTTTCTGAACACTTCATGCATTAAAAAATACGATCAAGAGTATGTCGCATGGTGCAGAAGAGAAGGAGCTATACAAAAATGTTAAATACCGTTGATGATGTCGAACACTTCATGCATTAAAAATACAATCGACAGTTTTACGCACCACATAAAATGCATATATATCGCATGGTGAAGAAGAGAGTAAGTATAGAAAAAGGGCTAAACACTGTTGATGTTATGTCGAACACTTCATGCATTAAAAATACATTCAACAGATCTGCATACCACAATGTATGTCGTATGGTGCAGAAGAGAAGGAGCTGTAGAAAACAATACTAAACACTGTTGATGTTCTCTCGAACACTTCATGCATTCAAAATGCAATCAAGAGTTCGACGTACCACGTAAAATTGCGAGCTTATCAATTGAATGATTTCTTTAAAGCGGTGAGGCCTTATAATGAGCAACTAAATAGGTATATTTCGCTTCGCAGCCGAGAACGACTGTGGGGTCAGGGCACGGTAGGTCAGGGTGACAACATCTCGTGGACCGCATGCAAGATTGTGTCGTCACTCTTCACCGTTGCCTAAGACGCTACGAGGTAATAGGATCAATCAAACAGAGTCAAACGCGGAAGTCACGATGCCTTTTCAGGTTATAATTGGTTCAGCAATCATAGAACACGTACAGAAACTTGACGAACACCATGATAGGCACTTTTGAAGCTGTCTGATTACTTCCATCAGGTCGTAGCGCCTGCTGCGTCTATATTTAATGTGAAACGATGTATAATGATATTTTTCTGTTCGTCGTGACAGGGCCTCGATCCTGCGACCGCGAGCTGGAGGTGTGGAACCCCAAGTGCAACGCCCACTGCGAGCCCACGTGCCAGGAGGGAGACCTAGTGCCCTGTAGCCGGTCGGGTGGCGGACCCCGCCAGGGCTTCAACGAGAGGATCTGCCGTCCCAAGTGCAACTGCAAGCCCGGCTACATCCGGGAGACCAGAGACGGCCGCTGCGTCCACAGGTCAGTGCCGGGAAGCGTATTCGGAAAAGCTTGCGCAGTAGACCAACGGTCCCATGCATTTGGCAACTCTGATTGCCGCGTTTTCGTGGACAGTTAGCCTGATTTACGGGAGTTAAGAGACGAGAGACGGTGCCTTAAGGGTCATGTAACGTAAACTGTAGTCGGTGACAGGTTTAGGGGAAGCTCCTCCCACCTCTTTAAAGTTTAGCAGAGTGAACGCTGGAAAGGAGGTCGCCTCCTGTCCATCGCTCTGCTAAAGTATCCTGCTAACCCTTACAAGGTTACCAGATTTGCTTACGCGTATCGAGTAAGCTAATCTTGGAGCCGGCTAGGGCTAATGTAGATGGTTGGGCGTGTTGGTTTCTAATTTACGAAAACGAAAGAGGGACATGGAAGACAGACAGCACAGGCTGTGTTGTCTGTCTGTCTTCCTAAATTTTGTGTCTTCCATGTCCCCCTTTCGTTATCGTAAATAAGCCTAGGGTTAGTGTGTGAATCACTGCGGCTTGTTTACCTGCGCCTCTCGCCCCCCTAAACTAGGCGGTGTGACGTCCATGAAAAAGTGCCAAGCAGAGTGCCGAAATTGAACCGTTGACTTACTCCAAAGCTTTTCGACTCATAGAGGAGGTTAATTTTTCTCGGTTATCTTTTGATCCAAATAACGTAATGTTCTCAAACTTTCTCATTCTGTCCCAACCACGCAGGTCAAAACACATCCTCACAGAGTTTGAGCATTCTGCGATACGTAGTTTATTTACCCGAACCATTTTTCTTCTTTTTTTTTTTCGTTTGTGGGGGGGGGGGGGGGGCGGGGGAGAGGGGATTTTAATGTACAATTCATTCAGTTCAACACTCTCCTGTGACCAAGGGGAACCTTTGGACCAATGGCGACCACCAATGTTGCTCGATGTACTTTTGAAAAGGGTCTATTGCACGCGCTCTGCACTGCACCAAAATGGTGGCGCCCACAAGATAATCGGGGGTTGGGTACCTATACTCTATCGTAGTTTATGTAGGGGCTCTGGTCCTATGCCCGTTCGCAAATTTTTATTAAAGAACCATAGTTTTATCAGCCGAATTTCATAAGAAAACCGTCATGAAGATCCGTCACGAAGGAGCGTCATGAAGGACCGCTACGTCAACCCCTCCCCCTTAAATCTAGGGAGAAATTGATGTCACGTCAGGTAACCTCAGGTCGTATGATGCCAATTTCTCTGCTACATTTTGCGGGGAAATTGATGTCACGTGACGTGACCGCGTCATGTGACCTCGAGTCAGGTGGCGTCAATTTCCAAGTGCGGTGGCAGTTTGCGCTCAACACATTCGTTGCTTTCCGGTATTCGTCAGCATGATCAAGCATGTGTCTCTTCTTTTTATTGTTGTTTTGGGGATATTTTTTATCCGTTCTTACATCACCACCCCCATCTCTTCGACCACACTCAGATTCGTTATTTTCGTTCGCCCTTCTCCAACCCATCCAGGTCCAAGTGCGGCGGCCAGAAGGACAAGTGCAAGCGCAACGAGGTCTTCGACCACTGCGGTTCGGCCTGTCCCGCCGTCTGCGGCGAGCCACCCAGCCGAGTCTGCACGGCCCAGTGCGTGCCGCGCTGCGTCTGCGACAAGGGCTTCATCCGGGACAAGAAGGGACTCTGCATCCCGCTGAGCGCCTGTCGGAACGGTGGTGGTCAGGGCCAAGTCCTCGTGCCCTTACACGTTGCGCCCGGACCGATCCTGCTGCCACCTAGGCCGCTCTTCTGAAGGGTCGGGATGTTTTGAGGACCGAGGAGCATCGAGCAATCTCTTTGGACATTATGGAGTTTCAGTGGATTACTCCGGAAACGACACCCGATAGCGATAGCGATACGATGCATATGCAAAGGATCGCGTCATTATCGGAACTTAAACTACGTATTAGGAAGTTTACGTAAACAGTTTTCTCCGCTCTACTCCACTCTCCGCAACAAAGACGCCCCTACTGCGCATGCGCGGCACTTGCCTTGTCTGCTGTGATCCTGATCTGAAGCAGTTTGCGGGGAACGTTGCGGGAGGATGGCGGAATCGGTCTACGAAAACTCCGTTACTGAGTCCGGCGACTTCATTCTGGGGTTTTGCATGTATACTCGTGGCAAACTAAAGGCATTGTTTGTTTGTTTGTTTTTTTTGTTTGTTTTTTAACCATACGAGAACAAATATGTACCAATTACCCATTTTGGTACAAAAATAATTAAAAAAAATGAATTAAACTGTCTCGAATAAAATGCTGCGCATGACCGATTCAAAGACCTATCCGAGGTCACGTCAGCGAGCTGCAAAAGTATAGAACCCGTGTTTTCCATAAACCCCGAAAATGTAATTTTGTTTTACCAGAATTGGGGAAAACCGAAAACCACCGAATCAGAGCTGCCCTAAATAAGATAAATCCAAGCTTCTCGGAAAGAAAGCCTTTATCTACAGCTTTATTTGGGCTTGAACTGAAGTCTGAAACACAGCCCACACTGAACCGTCTACGATGCTGCTCTTTCTTCTTCGGGACCACACCCCTAATCTCGTTAGTGTCTCTTATTGATACCAGGATTTTCCCTACGTATTCGGGTCGCGCGCATGTACCCTGGATGTCAGGGAAGCCCGTGTCTTATTTTCTTCCTCCTATGCCCCGATAATCACCGATTTCCTGCCCAACACCAAACACTCACAGCGAAAACACGGGACTCTATAATAGACACACTTCAAAAGTCCATCGAGCAACATTGGCGGTCGCCATTTCTTGGTCACGAAGCGCGTGATTGGATCCGAGTCGTCGCCGAACGCTGACGCAACGCTCGTGTCCAATACGAGCCAAGCCGAGTCCTCGCGGAAAGCTGACGCAGTCCTCGTGTCCAATATATTCTCACAATATGTGATCAACCAATGGCGGACAGGCGATGGCATGGACTTTTCAAAAGTTTCTAAGTTTAAACCAGCACCATGTGACGCAGACCACTGCCCTGAAGAAGCTATCTCTCTCTTTGAAACTTCTGGTGTATCCAGGGGGGTGCCCATGGGGCCCGGGCTCCCCCCCCCCCCCCCCCCCGAAATCTTTGATTTTGCTGGGGCCTCCTCTCCCCCCTCCCCCTCACTCATACAGCATTTTTTCATAGGCGGCCGGCCCTTCCTGCACCCCCCCCCCCCTCCCCCCGAATCAAAATCCTGGATACGTGCCGGATGGCAGGTGTCCATGATGACCTGGTGAGCAGCGCGAATGTGATCATCCTAGCCTGCTCGTTGAACTTGCGACGTCGCCGCGCTCTGAAGGGAAGAAGGCGCATGTTTTGTGTCCGGCCGAGTTGGTAATTCCGAAACACCGAGGGACAGGTCCGTTCAAAATGGAAGCTTGGGCATGTTGGTAAGGCATGATTATTTAAAACGTACAGCGAAACAGACGGGACGGAGGAAAGGGGACAAACAACTGCGGTTGTTTGTGTTCTTTCTTCCGTCCCGTCTTTCGCTGTACGTTTTAAATAGACAGGTTAGTGTTTTGCTGCCCCGGCTGCGCGCCAGAGATGAAGGCTACTTTCGAAAGTGTCATCAAATCAACACGACATTCGTCACAACACAGGCGACATGCAACAATTTCCACGGAGAAACTCGCCTGTAATTCCGAATTCCTCTCATATAACTTCTCAGCGGTTGTTCTTAGCGTCCTTATCTAGGCAGTCTGGCTGCGTCTTGTCATATAAAAAGGGAAACAGTCACACAGTTTTGAGGAACCGCTCCGATGGGAACAGTGGCGTCACAAGGGGTGTGCGTGAGGGGGGGACCGTTCCGGGTGCAGCGCTCAGGGGGTTGCCGCGGCGGGCCACTAGGGGGGGGGGGGGGGGGGGGCGGTGTCGTGGCGGGCCACCCGAGAACGGGTCGAGAGGTCGCGGCGGGGGAGCGGTGGGGTGGGGGGGCTATTGCTCTGGGTGCCACTGACCCTCAAGTGGTCACCACGTCGGTTTTGCCACTGGTTGGGGAAGGCATTGGGGAAATAGGAATAGCAGCCGAAACGAAACAACGCAACGCTCCGTTGCAACGTGAAAGACGCGCGGAGAACCGGCTTGCTCGTTGCCATGGCATCGCAAAGTCAATATCTACGCCACCTCCCATTGGCTCCTTTCTTCACCGGCGAGGAGCGGCAAGCTCGGAACTGCGCAAGGACCGGTTGGCTTGGCGGCGCCGTCCGGCGCGCCGCTGAAGGCGAAAACCGTGGTTTTGGTCGGCAGCCCGCGGCGGCCAGCGTCGCGCGGCAAGCCTCCGCGACGCTAATGTGGTCGTGCCTCAAGTGGTCCCCACGTCGGTTTTGCTACTCGGACCCAAGTCGGCCCGACTTGGGCTGCCCACCGAGTTTCCCTCGTGGGACCTACAGAGGGCCTACTTGGGCGGCCCAGATAAACCCCCCGCGTGGGACCTGCAGTGGGCCTGCTTGGGCACCTAGGCTTCTGTCGAGGGACCCCTAGCACAAAGTGGGCTCTGAAAGGACAGCCGATGTGGATCCCACTTGGGCGGCCACGTGGGGCCCGCTTGGGCAGCCCACCTGGGCTGCCTGGCGGACTCACAAGGGGCCTAGGTGGGCATCCCACATGGGTTCCCCTCGTGGGTCGCACAGTGGGCCTATATGGGTAGCCCACGTGAGGTAGCGCCGGGAACCTCATTTCGTTCCAGGTCATTTCACAATTTCCTTACGGTGTAGGGTATTGCAGTGCGTACCAAATCGAGCATGCCTCACTTTCCTCGTGTGCCTTCTGCAAATATTATCATTTTGATGGATCAATAAAACGTCTTGAGCAAGCCAATACAAAATTGGGCATTTCAAGTGCACAAAGTGGAACAAAAGAAAATGTGCACATTTCTATATGAAATAATGTTGGACCGAAAATTAGGATACATGACCAACTTGGGCCGCCTACATACACCGAACTTTAGAACAGATACGCCATTCTGACGAGCGTGTTTCGAATTCACCCTCAATTCCAATATTAGGCGTAAAAAATTCTACCCCGCGTAAATCGACCTTCTCAGCATACAAGCTGAGTAATAAATCAGTAATAAAGTTTACCAAGCCTAGAATTTCTCATTCACGTTTTAAATTACAATTCTCGGGGATTTTTTATCAAATTAAAAGGACAATGACGGCAAAAAAAAAATTGTTTTTGTGTCAGGCGATTTATTATGATGTTAGAAGACTACCCAATCAATATTTTGCTGCAGCGTCATATATATTTTTAATAAAGCCAAAAAACGCAACTGCTCGAAACCGAAACCGAAACTGGACTGGGGATCGAAGAATAAATATGGAGGAGTGAGTTGGCAAAAATCACGTGGTTGTGCAACTTTTTTTTTTCAATCAACGTATTTGCAGTTTATGAGAAGCCACAAAAAAATTGGTATCATATTTATTTTCTATTTCTAATATTGAGAGTGTTCCTTCGATTACCCACGATTTCGATTATATTTGGTGGTAACAGAGTAGCGCAATCTAGAGCGCCATTTCTCGGCGACTAACGACGAACGCCCGGGGGTTCTAACTCCGGTCACAAATGCATGGGGAACGTGATAAAATCGTTGTTTCTTGAATATTTAGGGGATGTACGGAACAACAGTAGTTTTCGACGTACTAAAGGAACAGTTTACAATAATTTGCGCTAAGTTGTGTGCCATGTAAAAAGTTTTTTTTTAGTTGCCTGAGCGGCATTATGCAGCAGAAGACGCGGCGACGTCACACTGTTCACGTGACCCGCTCTGGCCAACCCATAAAGTCCATCTCCGCTGCGTAAAACAATCGTCCGCTTCAAACGCCATTGCCCTGGAAATTGCCTTCTCAAACTTTTTACACGCATCCAATGTTATGAAAACTTTGATAAAGTGTTTCGTGCTTTACCAACTTCACGACAGACTAGTTTTAAAAAGTGTCAACTCGGCGCTTATTTTTTAATCAGCCGTGTTGCGTGGATCTTCATGTGTTCTCCCATAGGACTGGTCGCCTCCTGGAACCCTGAGTACCATGTGACTCGCGCCGAGCTGCTCTGTCGGCCATGTTGTCGGAAAAACACGCGGATCAAAGGTCTGTTCTAAATCGGCGGTTTTCGGGCGGAAAGAAAACGAATGCTTTGGGAGTTGCACAGGAATTCTAAGTTGGACATGCCCACGCTTGGCCCCCTTGGAGCCTACATCTATGCTAACCTTGCGCCCGTATTGCCGCGGTGGGACCCAGGGAGTATGAATGAGAAGCCCAAGTAAGGCATGCCCACACGGTGCTCCGCGGAGCCTATCTTTGTGCCAGCTCTGCCGTCTGCCCCCGCATAACCGACCCACGGGGGCATTGCTGGGGCAGCCAAAGTTGGGCATGTCCACGCTTTGAACCGTGGAGCCCACATAAATGCAAACTAGGCCTCTGCACAACCTAGGTAGGACCCACGGAGGTTTTACTTATGCAGCCCAAGTTGAGCATGCCCATGCATTGTACCATGGAGCCCGCACCAGTGCTAACGTGGCCCACGCACAGCCTAGATAAAATCCACGGGGGATTTACAAAAGCAGCCCAAGTCGGGCTTGCCCACGCTTTGCCACCGTGGAGCGCACACCGCTGCTAACTTGGCTCCCGTGGAGCCAAGGTGGGACCCACGGGTTTTACATGGGCATCCCAAGTCGGGCATGTCCACGTTTTGCCACTGTGGAACCCGCACCATTGCTAAAATGGCCCACGCACAGCCTAGGTTGGACCCACGGGGCTTTTACATGGGCATCCCAAGTCGGGCATGTCCACGTTTTGCCACTGTGGAACCCGCACCATTGCTAAAATGGCCCACGCACAGCCTAGGTTGGACCCACGGGGCTTTTACATGGGCATCCCAAGTCGGGCATGTCCACGTTTTGCCACTGTGGACCCCGCACCATTGCTAAAATGGCCCATGCACAGCCTAGGTTGGACCCACGGGGCTTTTACATGGGCAGCCCAAGTCGGGCATGTCCACGTTTTGCCACTGTGGAACCCGCACCATTGCTAAAGTGGCCCACGCACAGCCTAGATAAAATCCACGGGGGATTTACAAAAGCAGCCCAAGTCGGGCATGTCCACGTTATGCCACTGTGGAACCCGCATCATTGCTAAAATGGCCACGCACAGCCTAGTTGGACCCACGGGGCTTTTACATGGGCATCCCAAGTCGGGCATGTCCACGCTTTGAACCGTGGAGCCCACATAAATGCAAACTAGGCCTCTGCACAACCTAGGTAGGACCCACGGAGGTTTTACTTATGCAGCCCAAGTTGAGCATGCCCATGCATTGTACCATGGAGCCCGCACCAGTGCTAACGTGGCCCACGCACAGCCGAGGTTGGACCCACGGGGCTTTTACATGGGCAGCCCAATTCGGGCATGTCCACGTTTTGCCACTGTGGAACCGCACCATTGCTAAAATGGCCCATGCACAGCCTAGGTTGGACCCACGGGGCTTTTACATGGGCAGCCCAAGTCGGGCTTGCCCACGCTTTGCCACTGTGGAACCCGCACCATTGCTAAATGGCCCACGCACAGCCTAGGTTGGACCCACGGGCTTTTACATGGGCATCCCAAGTCGGGCATGTCCACGTTTTTGCCACTGTGGAACCCGCACCATTGCTAAAATGGCCCACGCACAGCCTAGGTTGGACCCACGGGGCTTTTACATGGGCATCCCAAGTCGGGCATGTCCACGTTTTGCCACTGTGGAACCCGCACCATTGCTAAAATGGCCCACGCACAGCCTAGGTTGGACCCACGGGGCTTTTACATGGGCAGCCCAAGTCGGGCATGTCCACGTTTTGCCACTGTGGAACCCGCACCATTGCTAAAATGGCCCACGCACAGCCTAGGTTGGACCCACGGGGCTTTTACATGGGCATCCCAAGTCGGGCATGTCCACGTTTTGCCACTGTGGAACCCGCACCATTGCTAAAATGGCCCACGCACAGCCTAGGTTGGACCCACGGGGCTTTTACATGGGCAGCCCAAGTCGGGCATGTCCACGTTTTGCCACTGTGGAACCCGCACCATTGCTAAAATGGCCCACGCACAGCCTAGGTTGGACCCACGGGGCTTTTACATGGGCAGCCCAAGTCGGGCATGTCCACGTTTTGCCACTGTGGAACCCGCACCATTGCTAAAATGGCCCACGCACAGCCTAGGTTGGACCCACGGGGCTTTTACATGGGCAGCCCAAGTCGGGCATGTCCACGTTTTGCCACTGTGGAACCCGCACCATTGCTAAAATGGCCCACGCACAGCCTAGGTTGGACCCACGGGGCTTTTACATGGGCAGCCCAAGTCGGGCATGTCCACGTTTTGCCACTGTGGAACCCGCACCATTGCTAAAATGGCCCACGCACAGCCTAGGTTGGACCCACGGGGCTTTTACATGGGCAGCCCAAGTCGGGCATGTCCACGTTTTGCCACTGTGGAACCCGCACCATTGCTAAAATGGCCCACGCACAGCCTAGGTTGGACCCACGGGGCTTTTACATGGGCAGCCCAAGTCGGGCATGTCCACGTTTTGCCACTGTGGAACCCGCACCATTGCTAAAATGGCCCACGCACAGCCTAGGTTGGACCCACGGGGCTTTTACATGGGCAGCCCAAGTCGGGCATGTCCACGTTTTGCCACTGTGGAACCCGCACCATTGCTAAAATGGCCCACGCACAGCCTAGGTTGGACCCACGGGGCTTTTACATGGGCAGCCCAAGTCGGGCATGTCCACGTTTTGCCACTGTGGAACCCGCACCATTGCTAAAATGGCCCACGCACAGCCTAGGTTGGACCCACGGGGCTTTTACATGGGCAGCCCAAGTCGGGCATGTCCACGTTTTGCCACTGTGGAACCCGCACCATTGCTAAAATGGCCCACGCACAGCCTAGGTTGGACCCACGGGGCTTTTACATGGGCAGCCCAAGTCGGGCATGTCCACGTTTTGCCACTGTGGAACCCGCACCATTGCTAAAATGGCCCACGCACAGCCTAGGTTGGACCCACGGGGCTTTTACATGGGCAGCCCAAGTCGGGCATGTCCACGTTTTGCCACTGTGGAACCCGCACCATTGCTAAAATGGCCCACGCACAGCCTAGGTTGGACCCACGGGGCTTTTACATGGGCAGCCCAAGTCGGGCATGTCCACGTTTTGCCACTGTGGAACCCGCACCATTGCTAAAATGGCCCACGCACAGCCTAGGTTGGACCCACGGGGCTTTTACATGGGCAGCCCAAGTCGGGCATGTCCACGTTTTGCCACTGTGGAACCCGCACCATTGCTAAAATGGCCCACGCACAGCCTAGGTTGGACCCACGGGGCTTTTACATGGGCAGCCCAAGTCGGGCATGTCCACGTTTTGCCACTGTGGAACCCGCACCATTGCTAAAATGGCCCACGCACAGCCTAGGTTGGACCCCACGGGGCTTTTACATGGGCAGCCCAAGTCGGGCATGTCCACGTTTTGCCACTGTGGAACCCGCACCATTGCTAAAATGGCCCACGCACAGCAGTCGGGCTTGGCCCAAGTCGGGCTTGCCCCGCTTTGCCACCGTGGAGCGCACACCGCTGCTAACTTGGCCCCCGTGGAGCCAAGGTGGGACCCACGGGATTTACATGGGCATCCCAAGTCGGGCATGTCCACGTTTTGCCACTGTGGAACCCGCACCATTGCTAAAATGGCCCACGCACAGACTAGGTTGGACCCACGGGGCTTTTACATGGGCAGCCCAAGTCGGGCATGTCCACGCTTCACCGCCGTTGAGCCCACATCATCGCAACTTGGCCCCCGCACGTCCGAAGTGGGGCCCACAGGGGTCTTCCATGGGCAGCCCAAGTTGGGCATGCCCGCACTTTGCCGCCACGAAGCCCCCTTCTTCGCAAACTTGGCCCACGCAGAGCCGAGGCGGACCCACGGGGGTTTTAGATGGGCAGCCCAACTTGGACACGCCGTGGAGCCCAGATCATCGCATGTGGTCCCTGTAGAGCTGACGTGGGTCCCACAGGAGTTTTACACGGGAAGCCCAAGTAGGGCATGTCCACGCTTCGGTGCCGTGGAGCCCACATTATCGAAACTTAGCCCCCGTACGGCCGAGGTGGGACCTACGGGGGTTTTACATGGGTGGCCCAACTCCGGCATGCCCACGCTTTGCCCGTATCTTCGCTAACTCTGCCTCCGCATTGCCGAGGTGGGAGCCACGGAGGTTTTGCACGGGCAGCTCAAGTTGGGCATGCCCACGCTGTACCCAACTTTTCCCTTGCATATCCGAGGTGGACCCACCGCGGAGTGCATGGGCATGCCCATATTGGGCATGCCCACGCTGTGCCCACGTGGGACCAACGTGTGTTTCACAAGGGCTGCCCAAACCCCCATGTAGGGCCGAAGTGGGGCCCACATGGGCTTCACCTCTTGTGCTTCCTGGGTCGAAAAATTGGTTGAAAATTCATTCGCTCACAGACAACTTGGAGGCAGGAAGTTTGTCTCCGAACGAGGCCAGTTCGAAGAACGGAGCATTGGTCGAATAAATTTCGTAAGCGTTCGAGAAAGCTGTCCCTATATATTTCTTTTATGATGGCTTACCGGAAGTATCCGGAAAAAATAGTTTTGTACAGAATGGTCCTGAGCAGAATCATCCCGGACAGAATGCTCCCGGACAGAATGGTCCTGGACAAAGACATCCCGGATGATAACGATAACAATTAAAGTCCCAATAGACCTTTCCGAAAATATGTAGCGCCCCCAACGTCTGCCTGACGCATTGTGATGTTCCAACGCACGGCACGTGAGATTATCCACGTATAGAAGTAGATGACGTTGGTTTAGCATTTTATGATCTCAAAACGCAGAGAAGGAAGAAAAAAAAAAAAACCAGAGCATGTAATGAACGCCTATTGTATTCGCTTTTTTTTTGTGCGTTTTGAGTTTTTACTGACATAAAAGAATAAATCGTGCCGCTGTCAGGATATATCAAGTGTTAGAGTCGACACGAGCCAACGTTACTAGAACCCTCAGTTGGGAAACTCACAGCTGAAACCATAGAGTTATTACAATAAACGCTAGAGGTTCAGGTTGCGCTAGTGTGCTGTTGCATTTTGAAGCAGACAGCAAGCAGTTAGAAATTGACTTTCGATAATGCATTTCTATGGAAAAAAGCGAGTGCATTTTCTCTCTGCGCTCGATTATAAGAGCAAATATCAGGAATAATTTGTACGTACTAGGCATATTTTAACATTTCTCAGTCACGCAGACGAAATAAATGGTCAGTACAGCATTTTTATTTGAAATTTGTGGCATGAAAAACGGTGCTAAAACCGCTTCGTACGTGTATTTATGTGCACTGTCGGACACTGTTAGCGCGAACACGGCGTCGACGCTTTCCAGCATGGGGGATATACGTGCCAAACGAAGGAAGGACATGTGGAAAACCAAGAGAGACGGCAAGAACTACGCAGTAACACTCGATAGGTAACTCGTTGCGCATGCAGACGATCAAAATAAATTGAAAGTCACGTAATATAGTCAGATTTGCAATAAATAAGTACTGCTTTATTCTTTCTGCTCATGAATACGTGCGAAGATGCTTGTTCTGTGTTCAAATCATCACCCGCACGCTCAAAATCTTTGCAAATAGGGGGAAGCCAGAGAACAGGTGCGCGATAAAAACTGCCCAACATAGGAAATAATACGAAAACACGCCTTTCGTAGCCCACGTACTTTACTCTATACGTTTCGAACGTTTTTTTAATCACTCGTAAAGATGCACGACGAGAGGACAGGCATATTAGCAATATATAAGCACCAACGGAATGCTGGCGAACTTTGAACACACTCTACATTCCTTTCGATCGTTACTTTGCTTAGAATCGTCGCTCGTTTCTACATACCTGCCATAGAACAGAGGTTTTTGCCTGAAATATAGCAAAATTTAACATCGTTCAGTGGTAAAGGGAAAATGCCTGTAACTAAAGCAATTACACTTTCACAATATTATTAAACGTACCTACTATCCGGTACAACCGAAATAAAAAAAAAAACGTTATCCATGTTATTTTCCGGCGACGAGACAAAATTCACGCGCGTTTTCCCATAGGAATACACAGGAAGACTGGAAAAGTAGACTGCATGCTGTCTGCTTCAATTTGTAACCGAAAGTCCAGTAGACACTAGCGCCAGCTGATCATCCAGCGTTTATTGTAATAACTCTATGGCTGAAACCTGGGCCGCTGGCGTCCACCGAGACCGAGCTAAATACAACAACAGCGCGACTCTTTATCATTTGTCTTTACTGTGGTCCACGTTTAGCACTTAGAAAGCATGTTTTTGCGTAAAAACCAACAGAAAAAAACACTTTTTTCAGTAACTTTTATTGGAGTTTAGCACAAAATGAGGGGCGCGTGATGTTCTCTAAGATCTTTAGTTGCAACGTTTTGCAGCACAGTTAATATTGTTTTTATACAACCATGCCTCAGCGGTGATTTTAGGTAGCACGTCCCGACCTAGGCGCATCTTAACTTCAGGTAGTAAGTGGTAGCGCGTCCGCTTGGGAAACGGCGGTGGCACCCCTGAAGCCCCTTCCACCGTATCTGTTTCGGCGCCAAAATGGCCGATTAAAGCCAAAATAAAAGTAACGTGCAGTTGCTTGAGTGACCGCTGCGGGAGAAATGGCGGCGCTGGGATCGCCATTAGCTCGGTTCTCGAGTACGGATCTGTGCCAATTTTTTCAGAGCAGTATCTATGGCAGTTACCCAACTGAGTGGTTCTAGTAACGTTGACACGAGCGTACACGTGAACAGCCCCACAATTCACATCGCCGCGAGGTCTCTTGGAATTTTCCGGAAAGGTCTATCGAATTCTGGGGCATTGTTTGCTCGCTTTTGGTGAAATGTCGGCTGCTTTGGGGAACCAGACTGTCGAACCGAAATTTTTACCGGTTCAGTTCGGGTTCGGGTTTACAGCTTTCGGTTCAGTTCCGGTTTAGCTCCGGGGAGCATATATAACGGCTCAAACCGGTTCGAACCGGTTTGAACCGCTAAAATTAAAATTTATTTTCCGTGGTTTCTCGGCAATAGGCACTATTTTCGCCGTGAAACGAGTAACTAAGTAGTTGTTTATCGTTCGTACAATCCCCTTTTATTTTCAGGTACCAAAAATAAGAAATTGCGTTATTTATTTTTACGCAACAGTAAAATCAAATCTAGATTAACATAAAAAAACGTCGTATACGACTGAGCATCTATTTGTTTACCTTAGTCATTTATATTTTACCTTAATCAAAAGGTAGTCGCGAGTACTGGTAGGTCAACTAAAATACCCGTGATTGATACAACATAGCAGTATAAAAAACTGAATCGTAGTTGTACTCTTTCACTGGGGAATTAATTGCAGTGCATAAACTTATTGAATGGGTATCTCGTCGCCATATATATCATAAAATATACATACACAATATGTTTTACAATATGCAGGGTGCAGCGGTAAGGACCAACATATTTTACACGCCTTGATAAATTCGAATTCCGAACGTATACATCTGAAATTGGGCACGCGGACGCAGTTTTCTAAGAGGTTTTATGTCCAATTTGTTTCTTTCGAGCTCGATTCTGAGGCAGTGAAGTATTAAAAGTAAAGCGAAATCGGAAACCATGCGTTTTCTACATCCTATACCAGATTTTTTGTCATCTGGACACTGGTTTCTGAGCTCACTCCCGGGTAGCATGCTTAACGCAAAAACGGCAAAACTCAATAGCAGAGGCTGGCGATGAGCAAGATAATCGCGATAATTAATACTTTTGGCGAAATATATGATGAATGCCCACCTGGGAGCAACCTCAAAAACCAGTCTGAAGACGATGAACATCCGGCACAAGGCATAGGAAATGTACGATCACCGTTTTTGCTATATTTTTAATATTGTACTATCTATAACTTTAGCCTCGATAAAAAAAAAAAAAAAAAAAAAAGTCATGAAACTTCTCGCGAAACTACGTTCGCGTGCCCAATTTCAGGTATGTACGTTTTGAATTCGAATTTTGCAAGGCGTGCCAAATGTGTTAGTCCTTACGGCCGCACCCTGTATATGATGACGACGCAACTGAGCTAAAAGCAGTTGAAATATGTATGACAAACGCATGCATTTGTAGTCACCCTGGGTCAGTGATACGCTGACAATCCCAACACTTGTTTTCCTAAGTAACACCTTTTACACTCAGCGCCATGATGCAGGCGAAGAATCATGCAGAAAAAAAAGTGATAAAAACGGTGGACTGTAATTTATACGCACCTTTGTACTCATATCGAATCTCGCCTAAAATAGCGCGTAATCGAGCGAATATTTTTCTTATACAAGATAAACTGGCATAGCCGGAGTTTTAAGGTTTGTTCTTGACAAGATGCCGGTCGATTCCATTTAAAAATAATCATCGCATTTGCTAATTGATATTTTATTTTATTTATTTATTTATTTATTACATGCTGCGGGCCTTGATTAGGCCCTTGCAGGTGTGGGGTACAGATCCAAAAGATGCAGGTAATAAAAAAGGACACATTTCAATATTTCAACTATCGTTTAACTTAAATAACAGTAAGAAGAATAGCAATGACTGTCGGAATAAACGATCAACGTACCGATCCAAAAAATGCAGATATACAAACAAGGCATATTTCAACATTCCAACCATCGTTTTACGTAACTAACAGTATAAGTAACAGGACCGTGAGCATAAACAATCAACGCTCGAATACAAAAATGTGACAGAAAACATAATAGCATGAATGAAATAGGTTGATAATTTAGTGCTTTACTAAAATGAGGGAGATGAAAACATTATGGGGGGCAGTGTTTTCAAAATAGATATATGGTGCGCGGAAAAAATGAAAACTTGAAAACGGTTAGTTCGATTAAAGATAAGCTGAAAAAAAAACTCATGGTGGTTCCTAGAACAAAACAGTATTTCATGGTCTACTCGACATGGCAGCTCTGACAGTCTGCGTGCGTAATCGTCATTGTTCCATCACACGCCCCTATGTACGTTGTTTTTGTCCAACCCAAAGACACATAAAATTGCTGTTCATGGCATAAAGGAGGCAAAAACAAATTTATATGTTTGACAAGTTATATATCTGTCAGAAACACAGTTATTTGACGCTATCATGAATCACTTCGGGCCTATCGTAGATAAAAACGCCAAAAAAGATTTGCAGAGCATCTTTCAGATAATTTGCGGGTGCATTTGCTAATGATGGATATCTTCAAGGTAATCGACCCTTCATTTATGTTGTCAAACCTTCAGTCAGTAATTAAATATAGTTTTATTATCATCAATAAATGTGACTGTATTAAGTTCACATAACTGAAAATAATAGATTGACGGTCTACTTAGTTGTTGACAGGCGTAATAAAAGAGTAGCGCATAAAAGACGGAAGAAACCTTTTAGTTGCAAGTTAGCGCTCGTCCTGTGTTTTACTTTTCTGCCCCGTGTTTAATGCGGTACTCTATTACCATGTCACATAACTGCTCGAGTCCGGTACGGGAGGACGATACTCGAATACACCAGCTGTTAAAGACGGGAAACATATGCTTTCTTTTATTTCGTTGTTTGGCAGTTTGAAACATCAGGTCGCGGGATATGCTAAAAAGGACTTTGTGCTCACATGATAGATCTGAAGTCAAATACACGAAATGGGCAGAAAGAAAACGATAATAAATGGTACCCTATTGGAGAGACCAGTTTGAAAATCTAACTGGTCAGACTGGTATTTGGACTGGTCAAACTGGTATTTGGACTGGTCAAACTGGTATTTGGACTGGTCAGACTGTTCTAACAGGAATTTATACTGGTGCAACTGGTAGCCAGAGTGGTCTAACTGGTAACCATATTGATCTAACTGGTAACCATATTGATCTAACTGGTCACCAGATTGCCTTCTAACTGGTCACCAGATTGCCTTCTAACTGGTCACCATATTGACCTGACTGGTCACCATATTGGCCTAACTGGTCAACAGATTGGCCGAACTGGTCACCAGATTGGCCGACCTGGTCACCAGATTGGCCAAACTGGTCACCAGATTGGCTGAACTGGTCACCAGATTGGCCGAACTGGTCACCAGATTGGCCGAGCTGGTCACCAGATATCGAACTGGTCACCAGACTGGCCGAACTGGTTCAACTGGTAACCATATTGACCAAACTGGTCACCAGATTGGCCTATACCTGGTGCAACTGGTTACCAGATTAACCCCTCTTTCTCACTTTATTTGTAGAGGTGTGCGAATTGGCTTTTTTATTTATTGGCTTTCAAATAATTACGGCATGATCGAGCGTTTACTTTTTACTAAGAGATTCATCCCCCGAGCCTTTCAAACTACTCTCAGAGGTATGACATTACTGGTAAAAAATCAACATGCTGAGAATATTTTTTATTGCTTAGGCGGTCACCAAGAAAGTCCGCACGTTCAAAACGACCAGTATAAAAGACGGAAACGCAGAGCTCAGAAGTGGTGATCGGGTTAGTGCACAATGCATTTTGCGCTGATGCTTGTAGTAGGCTTATCGTGTCTACATTTCTGTATAATAAAGATTTTCGAAGCGCAGTGGTGGCGTGAACAAATGAAAATATTTTTGTCGAACCAGCGTGACAAGTCAACCAGTGTGACCAGTTCAACCACCATGACCAGTCAACCAGTTCGAACCACTTTGACCAGTTCAACCATTATGAAACTGTTCAAACAGGAGCAATAACCAAGTTTGAAACTGGTACCATTTTGAACTGGTCTTTCCAATAGGGAGTGCTTTGAAGTTGCTTTGTATATTAAAAAAAATCCTTAAGATGTTCAAAAACAAGCCTGGAGCTTCACCGTACAGCTTGCGCGGCATGCCACAGCCTCTCTGATTCTTGTTTCTTTTTTTTTTCTTTTTTTTTATATGTGGCGGTTGTTGTAGAAAAACGGTTTTGCATTTACCGTAGTAAATGACGTGCTGTCTTCTTAGCTGTGCACGCGCACAGTTGCGTTGCAAAGCGCAGTACACTTGTTTTATCTACATTGCAGCTTGCCAATACGGACGGGAGGCTTTTATTCAAGTGTGACTCGACAGTTGCTGCCGAGCAAATGCTCTTCAGCAACTGACGCTTAGCTCCTCCCCCATCAAATTCGTGGCAAAGAAATCTGTCACATCGCGACTTCTGCTAAAAAAAAATGAAGAAATTTGCATAATTTGCACAATACTGTCGGACAAGGCCCGGCAAATTCAGGGGATTGAGTGTTGTATCCTATGTTTACAAGAATTGTTTACAAATTTAAAATCGCGTGCTGAGAAGCGCATCACGCATTGTGCGCATTTGGGTCCGCAAAATTAAACGTGCAAACGGCAGTGATTCATAGCAGGTGTAACCTAATTTTCGGGGGAACGCTGAAGTGTAACCGACTTACTGGATTTCGATTGGGAGGGGGTCTAGCACGTTTCGCGTTGACCGGGTGAATAAGCGGGATTAAATTGAAACGACTCCCACCGCTTCTTTCTGACAGTTATTTTTGAAGAAATGTCAGTTTATTCAAATACCAAATGAAAAAAAAAATAGAAATCAACTTGAACTAATAAGAGACCAGCACTCATAGAACACATTGAAACCAAAAGGGTATACACAGAGTCGCTTTCACTGAAATGTTCACCACACACGGAAGAGGTTCTTGAATTTCGCTTCCCCATTTTCAATTTGATGAATGAGAAACTTCATTTCACAGTTTTATTTTGTCCGAATCATTGCACTGGGGTAAAGCGCTGGATATTCTATTTTCACCATCCAGCTTTTTGTACCGGGTAGAGAACAGCACACCACCGTCCCAGTGCTTCGACACGTCAGAGCCAAAACTGTTTGTTAGCGCGGCTACTCGTGTTACGGTTTCAAACTTTGGTAAAAAGTCTTACTACAAATATCACTTCATCAAATAAGCCTAACACGCGAAAGAGGCTTTGCTGCGCGTTACACAAACAGCGCATTAAGCGAGCTGACGAGCCGAGGGATCCAAATGCAAGATCTGCGCAGTCTGTCCCAGTCTGTCCTACCCGTGACGTCATAAACGATGATGATGATAGCTAGAGAAGCGCACCCTGTAGTTCGCACACGCCGCCATACGAAGTAAATGCTCCTCCCACTTCTTTCCACTTTAGCAAAGCGAAGGCTGGAGAGGAGGCGACCTCCTCTCCAGCGTTCGTTCTGCTATAGTGGAAAGAGGTGGGAGGAGCTTCCACTTCGTTCTTGACCTGTCACCGACAATGGACGCTTGGAAATTCACGGCATCCCGATGACCGAAGGAGAGAACGTAATGGCAAACGTAAACAGTGTAGCAAGAATACTAAATGTGCCAGAGTTGACCACTAGTGATATGGTATCACCGTATCAGTGCACAGACTTGCCTCGAAGCTTTATAAATCCCGGGAATTATCGTTCGTTTTTCAAACCAGACAACTCGGGACGTGTGGTTCAAAAGGGGTTTAAGCTTGCCTAAAAAAAGAGGAAACAAACATTTTTCTTTTGGAAAATCACACAGGGCGTGAACCATCGTTTCTTTGGATTGCAAATGAATGTTCAAGGGCAAGCGCTTACAAGTGTACCTGGTACAGAAATGGCAAGGTACTCATGAGGAAAGAAGACGCAGGGAGAGTGAAGCGTAGTTGGATACGAAGATGACTTGCAGAAACTGAAGCAGAAAGATTCCAAATTTTCCTTTCTTTTTTTATTTCTTCTTTCAAAAAATGACAAACCGAATTAGTTTCTTACCAAATGAAGTTGTGAACCTTTCTAGATCCCAACCAAACGTTTTATTTTCATTGTTTCATTTGAATGCGCAGACCCTGCGTAATAAATTTGATCAGTTGGATACATTTTCACAGAGTTTCGACTTTTCTTTTGATGTTATCATGTTGACGGAAATGGTATATCAAAGATGATACTGTTCAATAGTTTAACGACTATTTAATCTATAATTTATCTCGAATTTCAAAGAGAGAAGGTGGAGTATTTATGTACATAAAAATACCATACACTGAAACATGTCCAGAAAGCCACGTTACTCATTGTGACTGCCGCCTTCCCAGTAGATTGTAAGTACTATACGATAGCTCATCATTCAACCAAACTTATCAAGGTTTTGATCATTTCTTTTCCTTGATACATTTCAACACCAGAAGCATAAAGAGCAAACAAAATGACCTAAATATCTTTCTTGAATTAATAGGCCCAGATTTTAATGCGTTGCTGTGTACGGAGACTTGGGTCTCAGAAAATTGTGAACCCCCTTTCTTCGTCGTATATATATGCCCTAGCCTGGTAGAAAAGCCAAAGGAGGTGGTGGTGTAGCTATTACCTGAGGCAAGAGTTAAATGAGTTTTCTGCTATTACGACGGATGTAGAATATCTTGTTGTGGACGCTGAAAGTGCTGTTATTTGTGTTGTTTATAAGCCATCTGCGGGAAGCAAAGCTGTGTTTATATTTTTTTTTTTGGGGGGGGGGGGGAGGACATACTTGATTTTTAGGCTTAAGCGCCAAACCATTTTTTTTTGTTATGCGTGATGTAAATATTGACATGTGCAAAAATGAAAAACATTCCGATGAATTAAAAACTGTCATGGCTACTTACGGATGTATTAATACAGTAAAGCTAACTACCAGAGTGACCTCAGATGCGGCTAGTTGTTTTGACGCATACATAGCCAATTTAAACACGAGACTTCTGGTATAGTTTCACACATGACATAAGCGACCATTTACCTATTTTTTGTATGACATCCCTTTGTAAAGAAACAAGCCACAACTCAGCGTAACAGCTTTAGCTACGAGAAACTAGACGAAGATTCGTTGATAAAGTTTCGGAACCTAATAGCTGCCAAAAATTGGAACAGTGAATATGTTGAACATAACCCCAATATTGCGTACGAAATTTTCTTTAAAAAAGTCAAGCTGTGTTATGACGCTGCATTCCCATGCAGGCAGATGAACAAACGAAGAAGCAAGATGCGCAAACCTTGGATGACTACTAACTTTCACAAACGCATTGCAGAAAAAAATATAATGTTCCAGGATTTTTTTCAGATGTAAGAATCCAGATACACTATAGTAACATTCAAAAAGTATAGAAACAAAATCTGGTTTGAAAAAATGCAAAACACTAGTATTATCAAAGGCTATTTTCTCGTGTCTAAAATGAGCCAAGAAAGATATGGAAGGTCGTTTGCACACTCCCGAAGCGTAATTATCAATGGCAAGCGCGTGTGAGCGGTTTAGAACTCTCCGACATAATGAACGAGCACTTTGCACAGGTTGGCGAGTCAAGGAGTACATATGCAACTGCATGCTGCGTCAGGTCTGCACTGAGTTCTCTACCAAAGTCGATAATCTTATCACCAGCTACCAGTGTTGGGAAGTACTTCAAGTACATTGTACTTAAAGTACTACTTCAAGTAGCTTTAGGAAACTTGTACTTTACTTGAAGTACATTCTCTAAGTATGTACTTGTACTTTACTTAAAGTATTTTGTTCTGGTACTTTCCGTGGAAAGTACAATTCCCGACTTCAAAGTACATTCCCCAAATTTGGTCTCGTTAATTTTGTATCACGAAATGATGCTTTGTCAACTGCGAAGAAATACTGGAAGGGATATTCAACTCTTAGCAGAGACGTGAGCAGACGACACATCGCTCCGCTTGTTCTGGGGGCGGCTTTCCAGTAGCTTTTTGAACTCTCGCTACTTCTCGGTTGGTTGGCGCAAGCGAGGAGGTTTAAAATATTATGAGAACAACATTTATGATAATCTAGCACTTAAAACTGTGGTGCGGGACAAATAAAGTTGAAGAAAAAGACAACAGGGGAGAATGTCACAATGTTTTGAGACATTTTCTTTTGTCTTTTCCTTCGACTTGAAAGTTCCTTAATTTTTTCGCACCCCAATCTAAGGTGTCACATTATGATTAATTTTCACCAGCTCTCTTTCACATGCACTGTTTTTTTTTTTATTAAAAAGAGGACACTCGTTAATGAGAGGATTTCTTGCGGAAGCTACGAAGCTGACGTCATGCTTTCTCCTAGTAGATTTAACCCCCCTGGGTGCAACAATCCAGTGCAAGCGGTGCCAAATTTAGAAGAGGGACTTCTGAATTTCGCTGCATTTCTGAAAATAACCACTCTGTGGCGACTTGACTTTATCAAATATTTGCCGCTGTTTTAGAGCGCAGCTCTTAGGCGCCCGTTTCCGGCTTGAGCGGCGTCGCCGTCGGCGTAACCGCGCGGTTACGACGTCATCGGCACCCGTATCGTCATCGTCATCATCACTGATGACGTCATCAGTGACGTCACTGATGACGTTATCGGCATCCGCATCGTCACTGATGACGTCATCAGTGACGTCACTGGTGACGTCATCGGCATCGTCATCATCACTGATGACGTCATCAGTGACGTCACTGATAACGTCATCGAGGGGTCACGTGACCCCCCAGTACCCTTCCCTCCTCTTCCTCAAGAGCTGCACTCTAATTCGGCGTTACAGGGAGTTGTAAACGGCATTCATTATTTAAAAAATAGGTCATGCACCCCTGATTACCCCTGGGCAATGCATAGCAGTTAAAAAATCACTGTATAGGGGAATTAAAGGACATCATGAAAGATTGTATTAAAATACTTGTACTTTACTATTAAAGTACATTGTATTTATAGTACTTACTTCAAGTACATTGCACCCAGTGTAATTACTACTTTACTTAAAGTACATCACGTCTCATTTACTTTGTACTTTACTTGAAGTACTTTTTAGATGTACTTTACCCAACACTGCCAGCTACCCACCGAGAAATTGAAGAATTAATAAAAAAATATTAAAAATAATGTAGCCGCTGGCGTAGATGATATTAAACATGTTCCTGTTAAATATGTGTGCCGAGCAACGTACTATCGCATATTATAAATTCTGTGTTAGAAACGGGTATATTCCCAAATAAGCTCAATATTGCCAAAGTCGAACTTACCTGAGTTGAGCTGAGCTTGCGAAGAGCAAATATATAATTATTTAAATCGCCTAAAACAGTGTGTTTACGTAACCCGAGTGTCGCGCGCAAATACTCGTTTTAACAACGGCAAAATGATTCAGCAGTTTCGTGCGCTTAATGATACATTTAAATTTTCGTTCTTTCCTAGGAAAATAACCACATGGAACCAGCTACCAAAAACAACACAGTAGAAAGTGCCAGCGTCGAAGAATTTATTTCAAATTTGAAAGTTGCGCTCGTCTGATTGTTTAGTAATGTTTTTGTTGTTGATGTTTTCCCTCGAGTTTACTTTGTTGTTGAGTCTTGCAGCTGGTACTGATGTCTTCTCGGTGTTATATAATATGTTTACGTTTGTAACGCTCACTCCTGCTTGGACTCTAACATGCGTCTGCAATACTTATAAATAAAAAATAAATAAAAAAGTTAGTCCAGTGTACAAAGGAATGGAGAATATTCACAAAAGTTTAAACGAATTTCCGTCTTGCCCATATTTCCTCAATTATTTGAGGGGGTCAAACAGCGCAGGATAGATCAATTTCTTACAAAATGTGACATAATTAGCGAGTCTCAGTATGAGTTTAAAGAGGGCAAATCTACGGAGCAGCCACTTGTAGAAGCAAAAGACCAAATGCTATACAATATTGAAAATAAATTATATACATTAGGACTTTTTCTAGATTTCAGAAAAGCATTCGACACTATAAAACATGACATATCGTTAAAAAAAAAAAAAAAAAAAAAACTTCAAATATATGGAACACGTGGAGTAGCTCTGGCTCTGAGAGAAAATTACCTTGATAATCGCTTTTGATTGGGTTGGAAATAAAATACGCCGTCCCACAAGGCTCTATCTTAGGACCTCTACTTTTCTTACTTTACATAAATGGCACTGCAGCAATCATGAGATCTCCCGAGCTTATCTTGTGTGCAATAATACAATTTTTTTTTCTTTTTTGCAGCGTTTTTTAAAGCGTTAATTTGTCATCAATTCTTAGAATCGACGACAAATAGCAGTCGCATGGCACTAAAAAAAAAAATGCAATTAAACACTAGAAAAAACGAGTTATATAATATTCGCCCCAATAAACAAAAGCGATAAGAGAAATATAGTTATATATTTTAAAAATAAATTATAGAAGGAGTGAAGAGCAGAAATTTCTGGGTGTCTGGTTTAACCAGCAGCTCAACTGAAATTCCCATGTTATTAAACTAACCTCTGAACTGCCCCAGGTAGTTGAATGTTTATATAAGATAGAAAACATAATACGAACATGGCTAAAAAAACATATATTATTATATTTTTATTCTAAACTATGTTATTACATTTTAGTGTAGGGAACAACATCATCCACGAACTACAACGCACTACTTACGTTGTAGAAAAAATTCTGAGCTTATTTGAAAACTACAAGGGTAAGATACAGGAACTCCGCACTGAACCGCTTTAAAAAAAAAAAGCATATTGAAGGGTAATCGGATTTATAATTACAAGTTACTACAACCGCTTCACAGCGAAAAACTTTATGATACAAATATATGCGACGTAACATACAACTTACAAGTATACTTTTAAACATGTGCAAAGACGACTTCCGCAAACTCGAACAAATTATGGCAAGCAAACAAAAAAATACCAGATCAAAAAAATTTTAATGACACTAAATACCATGTTGATTTTAATACCACGTTTAGTAAATTTTTAAAAAATCTTCGGTCACTTATTGTGGGCAGTAGTAACACTTCATAACCTTTTTTTTTTTTTAATTGTATAGCAATTAATTTTCCTTGCGTTCTGTTCATTTCTAAAAAAATGTATCATCTGTTAAACTTTATTGTGATTCATTATTTGGTTTGTAATATTGCGATGTATGACCTCGCGAGTCGCCTGTAAGATTGTGTGTTGTCTGTAAGTGCTGCATTGGGGACAGAGACCTTTGTCAGGCTTTACGCCATTAGTTTCTGTCTCCCTTTCGGTTGCAACCGGAAATAAAGATAAACTCAAACGCCTAAGATAATTCGATCAGGACAGGAGACGTATGTCCGGCTCGCTCGAAGGTTATCGCCAAACAGAACCGCAAGCTCGCAGGGAGCGGGGGGCTCGGCGCAAGGCATTACAAAAGGACAAAGGCTTGAAAACCTGATCTCGGCATCCAGAGACGCAGATTATCTCACTCTGAAATTAATTCACAGCTTAACTTGGCAAAAGGCAGAAGTTACAGCCCCGATGAACCACTCTCAAGGAACGATATGTACGTGGCAAGTCTGCATAGAAGAAGCACGTTCAAACCATACGTTGTCGTATGTGTCGCGACTACCTGGTGCCCTAAGCTGGACACTTGGCGAAAAAGTCGGCGAGAAATCCCGCGGCTCTGATTGGCCGGCGCCAAGGTCAAGTGCGGCGTTGGCCAATCACGCTCGCCAGATTTCTCGCCGAGTTTCTCGCCAAGTCTCCAGATTAGGGCCCCTGGCTGGGGCCGTAGCCTTCGCCCTTTTTCCAAGTTACGAGAAGAGAAGAATTTTTTCGTCCCACGCCCTTTTCCAATGAGCTTCAAGGACTTGGCCAGCCCAGCACAACGCCACAGAACAACAGTTTTTATACAGCAAATAAAAATATTAATAAACACGAAGCTATGGTGCTCCTGCAGAACTTCAAGAGAGAGCACACTCTGCAACAGTTGTTTTTTGGAGGATGAAGAGTAGAACTGATAGGGATGACCGCGCAGGCTCCATGGGGATAACAAGGAGTTTTCGTTGATCGTTCCTGCAACGCTCTCCGCAACCCGCTACGATACCCGGAACTCTACAGTCAAGGCTTTTGGCGCGCAGGTGCAGCAGCGGCTTCTTTCGTTGCGGAGGGCTTACTCATGGCCGTAACAACCGGGGAGGCAAGGGGGGCGCTTGCCCCCCAGTTCTCAAGTGTGTGTGTGTGTGTGTGTGTGGGGGGGGGGGGGGGGGGGCCCCCCCCAAGGCATGCGTTTTGTCCCCCCTGAAGCAGCCGCCACTGGGCAGCGCAAACACTGGCCGGCGGCGCCCAAGGGATACCAAGGCCACCGCCCCCCGGACCTGGGGGGGGGGGGGGGGGGGGGGCATGGTTTGCCCCCCCCCCCCCACTCAAAAGCAAGTTGGTACGCCACTGGGCTTAGCGGAGGGGGAAACGCGGTTTACAAAAACTCCCTAACATCTCTGCGCAGTTGAGTGCATGAACTGACTTTCGCGTTGTTTAACGTTTTGTTTAAACGGGTGCTTCATTTGTAGGAGAGCTCGTGTAAATGTAATTCTTCAAATTAGTAATATCGCAAATAATATTAGAAGCTCACTTTCTCAGAACGTTCATTTGCTGTACGAACCTGTCTGCAGTTGGAAGATCAACGAAAATTATTCACTTGCACTGTCGCATTTGCTCTATATATCAAAATCTTTTATTTTCTACGTTATATTCAAATCTTAGTCCATCGTAACTTTTTTTCCGTTTTTATTTGTCACGTAGTAAAATGTTTCCTTTGCAATTGAGTTTTTGGAGCGTCATGTGCACTTTCCTATGTAGGGATGATAGTTCAAAGTAAAGGCGAGTATTTGCCTTCATAAACAGTGTGTGTGTGTATACAGAGTGTCACAAAAAAATTTACAGGGTTTTTGTTTTGTTTTTTTTTCCGCAAAAATAAACTAGGCATCTGTTGAACGCTCATTCTCC